>JAVTVY010038441.1:0-15609 GCA_036873755.1 Hanleya hanleyi | reverse complement strand
AATACTATAAAGAAAAAAATTGATGAAATCGGCAATGCATCCGTTATCATATGCGGAGATTGGAACTTAGTCATGAACCAAGATTTAGATACAGACAATTACAAACACGTAAATAATCCAAATGCGAGAAATGCTGTCCTAAACATTAAGGAGGAAAGAGATTTTGTCGATACTTCGATAACTCATGCAGATGTTCGGAGATATACTTGGCGTAAAAAAAACCCTCGGAAACAAGCAAGGCTAGACTTCTTTTTAACAAGCCAAGATATATACAATATTACAACGAAATCGGATATAATCCCTGGGTATAAAACAGACCATTCGGCAATAACCTTGAGCTGCCAATTCACAAATGCAGAAAGAGGCAGAGGCTTTTGGAAACTTAACTGCTCATTGCTAAAAGATAAACAGTACGTTGATTTAGTAAACAGTTTGATAGACAAAACAATAGATGAATATGCTCCACTACCGTATAATAGAGATCACTTGAAACATATACCCTCAATGGAATTACAGCTTAGCATAAGTAGTCAACTTTTTTTAGATACATTATTAATGAAAATACGAGGTGATACAATAAAATATTCTTCCATTAAGAAAAAAAAGGAATCAGAAAAAGAAAATAATTTGGAGGCAAAAATAGCAACATTAGAAGCCGAAATATCAACTAATTTTACCAAAATACACGAATTAACTGAGGCAAAACAGGACTTAGAAGAGATAAGAAATAATTAGATACAAGGGGTAATTGCGAGATCAAAGACACAATGGATGAATGAGGGGGAAAAACCAACAAAATATTTTCTTGGAATGGAGAAACGCAACTTTACCAATAAACTCATTAAAAACTTAACTACAACAACAGGGGAGACTGTATATAACACAAAGGAGATATTAGTCGAACAAAGAAACTATTACAGTGAACTTTACTCAGAAAAGAATAAAAAAGAAAAAGAAAAGATCAATGAATATCTATCAGATACTCAGTTAAATGGTCTTTCGGACGCAGAAGCAGAACAATTAGAGGGCTACATAAGGTATGAGGAACTTGCACAAGCTTTGAAAAAATCCAAAAATAACAAAAGCCCAGGCCTTGACGGTTATCCGGTAGAATTCTATAAAATGTTCTGGAGAAAATTAGGGGGGGTTGTATTAAGGTCAGCCAACGAAGGTTTTGACAAGGGACAACTGTCAATAACACAGAGGCAAGGCGTAATTACATGCCTGCCGAAACCAAATAAACCAAGAAATAACTTGAAAAACTGGAGACCGATTTCTCTCCTCAACGTAGGTTATAAGTTAATATCGTCGTGTATAGCTCAAAGATTAAAAACAACTCTTAGCAAACTTATCCATGGAGACCAAAAGGGGTTCATCCCAGGCCGCTCAATCGGAGAGAATGTGAGGCTATTATATGATGTAATGTTTGAAACAAAAAATAAAGAGATTCCTGGACTCTTACTTTCAATTGATTTCGAAAAAGCCTTTGACTCAATATCTTGGGACTTTATAAATGGGGTCATTAAACAATTTAAGTTCGGACAATCCATTCAAAAATGGCTACAACTCTTTTATAAAAACATTCAGAGCTGTGTTGTTCAAAATGGTCATCTCTCACCCTTCTTTGATATTACAAGAGGTTGTAGACAAGGCGATCCCATATCGCCATACTTGTTTTTACTCTGTGCAGAAGTTCTAGGGAAAAGGATCAGGGACAACAAAGGTGTCAGTGGAATCTGGATAAACAATGCCGAATACAAAATTAGCCAATACGCAGATGATACCCAGCTAATCCTTGACGGTTCGGAAAAATCTCTAAGAGAATCATTAAATTGCCTAAGAGACTTTTATGAATATTCTGGTTTGAAAATCAATATTGAAAAGACAAACGCAATGTGGATCGGTTGCCTGAGTGGTTCAGAAATCAATATCTGTGAAGAAATTAAACTATCCTGGGTTAATGAATTGACAGTATTGGGTATAAAGTTCAGTTCTATAGACTTTCATGACATATGGAAAATTAATTACATTTCTAAGTTAAACAACCTTAAAAGAGAACTCAGTAAATGGAAACTAAGAAACTTAACCCTACTTGGTAAAGTAACAGTTGTTAAATCTCTGGCCTTGTCAAAGCTTGTACATCTCTTCACTTCCCTACCAAACCCTCCAGACAGTGATATTAAAGATTTGAATTCCATCCTCTTCAAGTTCATATGGAATGGGGGCGCAGATAGGATAAAACGAGTTATTATATCCCAAGACTACAAAAACGGCGGATTGAGAATGACTAATCTGAAATATTTTATACAATCATTAAAGTCTTCTTGGATGCGGAAATTGATTCTACAAAGTGGCAAATGGCAAAATATCATAGATGGAGAATATTATGAAAAGATTTGTTGTCTTGGACCAGAATATCTCAAAGTGGTCATAAGAAATATCGAAAATCCCTTCTGGAAAGATACTTTCCAGTCGTGGTACAATGTCCAACGAGCTATGAAAGAAAAAAGTACGCTACATATGTTTAACGAACCACTGTGGTACAATTGCAACTTCCGTGACTCAAACTTATTCATAGAGAACTGGTATAACCACGGTATTAGATTTATTAGAGATATAATTGGCAAAGATGGCAAAGTAATGGACTTTCGAAACTTTAAGACAGCCTACGGGATAAAGGGAACCTTTCTAGATTACATAAACTTAGTACAGTCCATACCCCGACAATGGAAACAAAAATTGGAAGTAAATTATTCATCAATTAACGAAACAGACCCCCCTATATCGCAATACATGGAACTACTGGTGGGACAAGTGAAGGGATGTAGGAGCTACTACGATATACTTAACAACGATCAATGTATTTTTGCTACAGCCTGCAACAAATGGGAAATGTATTTAAAAAAGGAGGGGAGCATACAGTGGGGCAATGTGTTCAGCAGTATTTTTACGAGTACCGTTTCTACCAAACTCAGAGACTTTCAATATAGATTTTTGAATAGACTATTGAGTACAAAATCGTTTTTATATAAAATAGGAAAAGCAGATAATGATCTCTGCGAAAATTGTATCAACAATAGAGAAACAATTGAACATGCATTCGTCGAGTGTGACAGGGTTTCGACATTTTGGCGGGAGATGGGAAATTGGTGTAAAATTACTGCTGGGCTTAGAGGCAATATCAATGCAGAACATATTATTATAGGTTGGGGAAAATATCAAAAGAGCATGAATACACTGACGCTGCTCGCCAAAGAATATATTTACAAGGCGAAACTATCAAATTCTAATCTGTGTATGAAAGCACTACTACGCATATTCCATAACCATTATAAAATAGAAAAAGATATTGCAAATTTGGATCATAAAATGGATTCCTTTCATAAAAAATGGATACTTTTTGACAATTTCTTTAGTACTATGTAAATAAACGAATATATGGTACCAGCAGCAAAATATTCTTGACAGAAACGTGATGAGAATGGATAGTAGGATATGATGCTCTATTTACATATTTACATCATTATGAAAGTAGGTATGTGCGTGCATGTTTGCATACATACACGTACATGCTTATGTCTCTACACTATTCTTTATATTATCAAAGGCCGGGTGTGGCCTAAACTTGTAATGTGAATATATGTTAACATGAAAATGTATTCGTATGCATGAATGCATGTGTGTGTAAATATGTGTTTTGTATATATGTATGTATTTTATGTATGTATGTATGTAGTAAGTCTTTGTCTTTGTTTGAGTGTGTATATAAATGTCCAAGTTAAATCTGTCAAACACTAAATGAAATTTCAAATGGACATCAAAATGGAATAAAAATATATTAAAAAAAAAACAACAAAAAAACAGTGCCTTCCGTGCCTGGAGGGAATGCACCCCAGAATACAAATTAGACTTCAGATTGAACCAAACTGAGGAGTTCACAATTCCAAGCTCAAATGCAAACAGGAAACCGTCTGTCCTATGGAGATGGTAAACATGTCAAAATTCAAACTCACTTGCTCATTCACAACACAAAAATATATGTAAACTATTGGAAGGCTCTGATTGCGCTTGTATAATTTATGGAATAGCTTCAAATCTGGTTCAGCGGAAGTCAGAAACCGTTTGCGCACAACGGGTAAGTGCGTTGCGCACAACGAAAACTGGATTGTAATCAGAACACTCTATAAAACTAATTTCCATACCCAAGGAGTCTCAACCCTGTATGTTTATTCTGATCTCGAGAAATTCTGCTCTATGTTGGAAGACTCTGATTGAGCTCGTATAATTTATGGAATAGCTTTAAATCTAGTTCAGCGGAAGTCAGAAACCGTTTGCACACAACGGGTAAGTGCGTTGCTCACAACAGAAACTGAATTGTAACCAAAACACTCTATAAAACTAATTTCCATACCCAAGGACTCTCGACCCTGTATGTTTATTCTGATCGCGGGAAATAGTACTCTCTGTTGGAAGACTCTGATCGAGCTTAAATAATTTAGGATAGCTTCAAATTTAGTTTAGCCAAAATCGGAAACCGAGGGGATACAATATCGGAAACTGAATTATAACCAAACCACTCAAACCTGAATGTTTATTTTGATTCAAGGAACCAGTACTCTCCCCTTACTCTATTCCCAAATAATTCTAAATCTGCAACCAAAGCCAACAACCACCATTCATTGACATACTTCTCTCAAACCTCCATCACCCCCATAGTGTCCAACATCATGAACAACCTTCAGTCTGCCATGCAAACCCCTCAAGGATGAATAATAGGCACGTTCCCATTCACTTAAATTTTCAACAATGGCAAAATTTTCTGAACTGATCCAAAAGAAAAGAGAGAACAAAAACTGGAAATATATTTCATTAAATCAATTCAAAAGGATTGAGAGAAATGTAGTCATAATTTTCACGGTGACAACTCCATGGCATCGCCATGAATGTGAACCATGACTAACAAATCCCCCAGACTACCAAGCTAGCAATCACAATTGGGTGTAAAAGAAAAAGAAACAAACCAAAAAACAGAAACTAATTCTTCACGTATTGGACAACCAAAATGTAGGCAATATGCATCTGGATTAATGCAGAAAATTGACCCGATGAGCGATTTTGTTAGCCGACCAGTTCATATCAATGGAATTTTACAAATTAGGGATCAACCGTTCAAGAAATATCTTGAAACACAAAAGAAAAAACGCGTTTCCCTTTTATCAGGATGAGGAAAACGTTAGCAGATAAAAAAGTCAACCGTTCTCAAATTAAATTGAGCCGCGAATAATCTGAGCATTTACTATTAATCCACAATTGTATTCCCCATACAAACTCCTCACAAACGCCGGTATCAACTTTACTTCAAAATCTTCTATCACACATTAACACTACCACATAGCAGAAATCTCTCACACAAAAGTCAATTCACATAGCAAAAATCTCTCATGCAAAAGTCAACCACAATAACAAAGTACTTAGACACCATCACACAGCAACACCTGGAGCGACAATGGAAAAAGATCTCCATAAAATTCAAATTTCCACATATACTAGCTCTATATGATAACACGATACAAATATTTGAAAATTGTATAGCCCTACCATGTTCATATCGCATTCAATAAACAACTGAGTCAATTTATCCGGCTTTTGCCAATCTATTGGTTACGAACGATCAACATGTCACTACATACCACGTTTATCACAGGACAATGATAATGTATATAAGGCGACGCCAAGTTCAATGAGTGAATAGAATAAATACACTTTTTCCAAGAAATGTTGGCTAATTCAACTGGCTATATACCAAAAAAAATTAATAGCACGGACCGAATTGAACACAACTAGTTTCTCAACGAAGAGCGGCGAAACGATCAACTGCTATATCACACAAACCTATATGAGTTGTCAATAGTGCCGAATTTATTACCGCGTAGGCCTTACTAATAACACAGCGCGTCTATCACAGAGCAATAATACTGTATATACGGCGACGCCAAGTTCAATGAATGAATGCGACAGATACAGTTTTTCCAAGAAATGTTGACAAGGTCAGCCCGCTATATACCAGAAAAATATTTAATAGCACAGACCGGACTGAACACAACTAGTTTCTCAAAGAAGAAAGGCGAAGCGATCAACCGCGATATCACACAAGCCTGTGTGCTCTCAATATTGCCAAATGTACTACTGCCTAGGCCAACCAGCCGGAACAAAGGAAAACCTGTTCTAAACTACCTTCTTCAATCAACAGCCTGTGAGCCATGAAAGAATTTATACAGAATTGTCTACTAGAATGGCTCATATGTCAGGATGGCCTTCTCCCGGTAAAACAATTCAACATACAATCAACCTGTGGAAAGCCGGCCAAGAAAACAGGGAAGGTGGGGATGCGCGAACAAAGAGAAGAAATGGCCGATTTCCATGCCGCGTTTGTTTACCGGAGTTCTATCGATTTCACAATTTACCGGAGTTCTATCGATTTCACAATTGGCTCAACCGTGAAAAAAATATTCTTTCACTTCTGACGCCAGTTGATGTGGAAGTGTGCCCCACCTGGCAACGCTCAAAGCAATAGAAAGCTAAAATATCGCCTCATTAAAATTCTCCCATCCGACCACCCGAATTCACGTGTTATCTCAATTGGTCCCAACCCTTCTCTGACAAAGAATCGTCCGTGCCCCGAAGTAATCCGAACCTCTATCTTCGGTACCAAACCGGTTCGGGTCGGAAATGATCAGAACTATAGCCGGAAAATCATGCAATCTCCTGGCATATACGGTTTGTTTCGACACGACAGGGATTAACAGTCCCGAGCATATATCTATCACTGCAACATATATATGGAAAGACGACAGAAACGGCTTTTCGACCGATTCTGAAAATAGGACAATGAAAGCTCTGACAGCTAACTTTTTTCACTCACCTTAGTTGTGCAGTATCTCCTCTCTGCATAGCTGCCGATAGATTGTAAAAATTTTCGTTACTTGTTCCGCTAACGGAAGGTATCGCAGGCGACTCAACTATCGGTTCTGTTAGTCTCACCCGCCATTATTTAACTGAAAAAGCTATCCCACAAACCCACGCGTCACCGGTTACAACTGCAATCCCTCGCTAATCATTCGTGACATGAGCAGTTGACCTAGACCTCTAGACCTAGATTTGTGGAATAGCTTTTTTAGATAAATGATGGCGGGTGAGACCAACAGGCCCGATAGTTGAGTCGTCTGTGATACCTACCGTTAGCCGCAGAAGTAATGGAAATTTTTCACAATCTATCGACAGCTATGCGGAGAGGAGCCACTGCATAACTATGATGGGAGAAAAAAGTTAGACTTAGAACTTCCGTTGTCCTATCTTCAGAATTGGTCTAATATACACGCGTCTATTCCGTGATTCAATATCCAGCCATCGTCCATTAAAGAATTTCTGCGTCCATAATCCAAAGACCTAATTCGTAAAAGAGCATTAGCACCAAATTAAAAGAATAAATAATAGTATAAAAAGTGGGCTATTTTTCTGCAAGAGAGAAACAGTTTTCAGTGATGTCAGCAAGACATCATGCGGTTCCAAAAATATCAAATCCGTTTCTGTTTCTTTAAAAGCCGTTTCTGTCCTTTTCTTTCCATGTACATACAGTTTGGATTTATCACTTTGAAGGAACAAAGGAACCGACATAAACTTCAATAACATGTGTCCTCCTTTCCTTGCCGCACTTGTTCCGCACAGAACAGAATGTCTGCTCCGAGTCTAGAAGGAACATTTGCCAAGACTTAAGAGAGGGGGAATTCGGCTTTTGACTGTTACTGACATTAACGAGATAAAATATCGTCTTCGGTTATTTCAATCCTGCATTGTGCCGCTGATTAACATGGCCAAGTATAGTAATTGTGAAGTGTAATATAGGCCAATCTTAACCAATCGTACGTTTCTTGGTCACTCTTGTGGGGATATTTGCCGGCGTAGTTTTCGTAGCTCCATTGGATACACCGTCTTCCGCTTCTGCATCCATGAACAACTGAAGGAAATCTAATCTTTTCTGTAAAAAAAGAAATCAAACTACGCAAAAGGCTGAAAACAACAACTATCTCATTTTAGCCATTTTGTTCATTCTTATTTGTTTTGTTTGTTTTTTTCAGAAAACCAAAATATGTTCATTAATGGACAAAAGCTGTCTGTTGAATGCCCGAACTGTCGTCTGTATTTATCATGGTAATATGGTTTAAAATTGTAAAATTATATAAAAAATACTACGGCATAGTATACCTCATCTTCTTGACGCCTCTGTTCCACCGTCCTTTTAATGCTCTCCTCGAAAAATCGGACACTTTCATTCGGCCACACACCCGCTACAAATCTCTTCAAGGGTCGAGTTAAAGTCGGGAAAAACACTACAAGCAAATCGTCACCATGTTATAACGGGCTCAGTAGAATATAGATGTCTTAATATTTTAGCTAATCTTATGAAGATAAAAATGTCCAAAACTTGAATGGACAGATTGAACAGTGTTGTGTGAATAACACCGACGACGGCTGAGTACTGAATGTCGAAATGACGCCTTTAGTGGCTCATAGAATTTAAAATAGATTCAGGATGCGGATTCCTTGGTTGAATTACAAATTGAGATAACTTATTTAGATGGTACATACGAATTTGCATAAGGGGAGAGTGAGTGAGTGAATATATGATTTAACGTCTCTTTCAACACTTTTTCAGTCATATCGCGACCTTTGGTTTCTATTCCTTTCCACATCCGGAAACCTTACGGGTGGGGTTCTATTCCTTTTCACATTCGTGAACCCGACGACAAGCTCTCTGAAGGGCTGAGGCCTATTCTTACCATGATCTGGAGTGTGCACAACGGCACCTCATGTCAATCCCCTGGAGCCCCGCGGGGCATAAGGTGTCGAATCTAAATCACAATGGGGAAGTTTGTTTCGGAAAATATCGAGAAGATTATCGCATTCTTAACGATATTTCTAATCAAATGATTGACTAAAGAATCCACTTACATGCTGCAAAGCGCATTACATTCAACTTGAACTTGAAAATATTCTTCATGTGTTTGATAAACACATTATCTCGGTCTCGCTGGGAGTCAACACTAAGCCCAAATGCTGTAGAGGCAATCACATCCATGGTGAAGGCTCCATATAACCTGTAAAACACAGTTAAACAATTAGACATCGTTTACTGGATATGAAAAAGTCCATGTTGAAGATTTTGAGGTGCAGAAATCGATCTTATTCTCTTCTGTGAGACGATGCAATTATGATTCGGGGCTGCAGGTAATGGTAAACAGGTACTAGGCGCTAAGCGCCCGAAGAGTCATGTCGCTTAGAATCCTGTGCTGATGCTACAAAGATTTGCACAAAAATTACCATCAGCATTAATCACAAACCCAGAGACAATTGTTTCAAAGCGAATAACAACTTGAACTATTGGATGAAGTTGATAGGGTAAACTGTACCTTGCGAATTCACCCGAGCCTATAACAATCCGAATAATCCAAGTAAATCTTAAATCCTCGCAAAGGGTTTACCAGGACATTTTTGGAGATTCGAATGGTCTTGTGTCGTTCCCTCTATTGCACAATCTCGTACATTTCATCCCACGCCTTTCCTTTGCCTTCCGATGTCGATTTCAGGCCGACATCAAAGTAGTTCGGCCAGCGATGAAACTTATACCAGTCATATTTCAAACTTCGCAGCTAGCTCAGCGCGCTCTCTGATTTGGTTTGATTGAGAGAAAACCATTTGATCTATTTATATCCAGAACTACTATGGGAGACTAACCATGCCATTGTGTCCATCCTAACAGATCGATCGATACACTGGCCCCCGAAAATGATAACGAAGGCAACGAAAAACTCTTCGAAGCAAGAGTCTAACATAGAACAATTACAGAGTTCATTCAAATAGCATATTATTGCATAACACGATAAACGGTTTTATGCCAATCAGTAGATAAAATACGGCTAAACTGAGAACTGAGACATTTTTCAGAAGGCTGTTTGAGAATGTGATGAAATATGCACAAAGATGGAACAATCAAATGTAATTAACTGGGTTTAAGCGCAATATCGGAAAAGGGAGGAACTGAGATGTACCCGGCTATCATTAGCAGACTGGCTTCAATCTCATCGTCTGAACAAAGGCAACATGACTTCTGGAAGCTTGTGATCCAGTTTTCTCTTACGGAGAAGAGAAATATATTATGTTATTACGGTTTTACAACAGCGTTAACTTTAACATTAGCATATTACTTTTATAATAACAAAGGATTTCGAACGTTCGTTCCATCGTATTAAAGAATTTCTTCTGCAGTATATGCTACTCTTTTCCATCACTACGGTTCTTAATCGAGTGTGGTCTTCAACTGCAGTCGTTGTCTTTTGTTGCTGAATGTTTAGTCCCATCCAAGTCATGTTAATTTTCATCGCATTCGTCCAGTTGGCCAGATCAGCCAGAACGGCAAACCAGAGTTTGGAGTGCGACGTCAAATTTACGTCAGCTACCTTTTCAAAGACTGAGTGTATGACGGTATGATTACAGTGTGTCGAGCCCCAATCAGATGGCACAAAAGCAAATTTACTCGAAGTTTATTGCTGTTAATTGTTGTGTTTTATAGTATTCTCTTGTCTGGTGAAATACATTGCAGTGTGGGATGGGAACAGAGCATCGATGGGCAGAGTCTTTGCTGTCTTGAAATGAACATTTAACGATGTCTCTGGAAGTCAAAGGCTATCGCTGAAAGCCAAAGCTCATGGGAACGTTTTGTGCTACATACAGTACCGCCGACCAATAATTCGTCTTTCCACACCAAAATCACGTCATGAAATAATTTTCCGTCGTTTACTAACCAATTAGTAATGGAATCAACAGATCACGGAAAATGACAAAATGGATAATGTTTTACAGTTTGAAACAATTGCAAGCAAGATTTTTTATCCCGAGTACAGAAAATTGTTTCGGCTTGCTGAAACCAACTATACAATGAAAATACCTAATTGTCGTGAAATGAGTATAACTTTTCAATATTGCTTCTCCTTTCAATTGATAAAGCATATTATATATGCCCTTGGTATATTTAACTTGGAATGAGCTATTCCCCTCATTACATGTCAATATTCAAGAAATCCCATCCACTTTGCACATTTTCAAGGCAAGTATTAGCCTAGATGCCGTGCATGTAACCAGATATTGAGAACCAAATTCTTTATCATTCTAAATCCTTTGTCGTTCTAAAAGTAATATCTTAATATTGAAAGTTAACGCTGTTGTGAGAACCGTAATAAAATGAATAGAATCAATCAACAGCGTTTTGAGTCTGACAGGCCATAAACTAGACGAGCACTGTTGACTTTACTTAGGGACCGAGCAAAAATTGCCGGGGGCAGGACCGGTGAATTTTGAAAATGTGTTTAAAAAAGTCTTGTTCCCCCACCTTTACAGTAAAAAAAAACTATGTGTCTCGTGTGACAAGTCAACAAAAAAAGTTGATGTCCCGTTGCAATTTGACATTTAATAATCGGAATTGGAACAATGAATCAACAGCCACAAGCACCAGTACTTAGGCTGGTTAAAAAAAATTTGTTTAGCCTCATCGTCCGCACTGAAATATTCATCCACCCCAAATTTGATTTTTTTTATCCCCCCCCCCCTCTCATTTTTAGAGGCGACTCTACGAGACCGAAGTCAAGTGACTTAGAAGTAGAATTCTCAATACCTGTACACTAAAATTTAATGAAACTAGATGCAGATACACGCCAAACGATTTTTCTGTTCATTAAACTAGTTTATACCATTCACCCGGCGATGCATACAGTTTGGAGTCGAAGTCGATATTGTCAAATCGTAGACCTATATATAACCGAGGCTGTCATACGTTGCCAATTTATTGTTTCTCTGTATACGTCAACCCTTTGGAATATAAGTATGCAATAAAGAAATATTATTTTGTATTCTATATGGTACAAATCGGCCGTGTTCTAATTCATTTCTGGAATTTCTTGCAGTTTCCACGACAGAAACAACAAAATCTAATCAGATAATTCGATAAATCAGGATTTGGGTGTGCATTTAAAATTTGCAAAGTTATAAACCAGAATTGAAAATACACAAATTGATATATATGTGTTCAAATATTTTTCAGAAATTCAAAACCGGTTGATACCGTACGGTATCATAACTATTCTCGTAAACGGTCCCAATCCCGCTAAAAGCGCATGCCCCTCTATCCACGAGCCGTTTAACGGCCAACCAAAATTTACCGTCATCCCTCGAGATGTAGGCCTATCAGCTCTACAAAAGCACGATCATCGACATGAATCGCTCAACCTTTTTATTTTAACACAACATACCCTAATTAACAAATTTAATAATAATAGTTTCAGTGAAATTTTCCGCCGCCAGACTCTCGCACTAAAAATACCACGTGGGAGATAGTCGGTTGCCATGGGAATTGGCCCAATTGTGTTTGAATGAGAGTAACGGGGTTCCCAATTTCAAAATATATGATTGCTTGCTTGAAGTTCCCACATACATAGTGAAGATAGGAAATCATCCCTTAATAGAATAATAAAAATCCACCCGTGACGAGCCAAGATTTTGGAATTCTATTTTCACGGACCACTTTCATTAAAAAAAAACCGACCGCCCTACCCACATTTTTTTGATGATGCTAGACATGCTAAACAAGGAATTAATTTTAACCAGCCTTATCTAAAATACATCAACGACCTGGTCATTTTTGCTCTTTCCCTAATAAAAAAAATGAAATCAAAATCGTAAATATTTGATTGTTAATAGACAAACTTAAACAAAATATTTTTTATACAAGGTGGGAGTTATATGTCTGAATTTTTCATTTTCTATTTTCTTGTTTTTGTTTTGAGGGTTTTATCTGTGAGGGTTTTGTCAGTGGGTGTATTGAAAGCTGGAACCTCCCCCTTATCCTTAAAGAGTATAATCACAGAATCAAAAGCCTTTAGGCATTGTCAGCAAAAGTCAAGCACACATTCTTGAAATACAGTTCTTAAAAGACTGTATTGAGAATGAATCAGTTTTCGACGCTGACACATTCACGATCTCCAATGACTGTGACAATGAGATAATTTAATTACGTACGTGTACCACATTACAATGAACCTTACCCGACGATCCTTTACACAATGAAGATGAATACAAACGTTTTAGCAGTGTTTGGATAATTTCTGGATTCACAAACATGTTCAAAGAAGGGAAATAACTTATGAAAGGTCATATCAAGGGAGACTAATGTGCCTCAATAATCACACCAGGGGCGATAACTCTTGCAATTAAATTATACAATATACAAGCAAAATAATCAATATCACAGTCAAGGAACACACTTTACTTAAATAAAATTGTCTGTGTTTAAGTTGTGTTCATGAGATATTAAAGTTTGTTGAGTTTAAAAAAATTAAGTGTGCATTATTATAGACAAAGTTACAGGCATTGGGAAACTTACATGGTGTCAGCTTCAGCTGAACAGAATGGTGGATTGTGGAATCAGGGCATATTATGGAATGTAATATAATAATAATAGCCCGAGAATGAGGAAGCTATTTATCTTGTGTGCAATAAGATATATGTTTTCAAGGGTTGGAGTGAGTGTTCAACTATAGTCAATTTTGTGCAACTGCGGCTCTGGCTGGTCAAATCGTCATAATTTTGTCCCTGTGAACTTCGACAAAAAAAACTTTGGTCCCGCTCATCAATGCGACAAAAAAGTCTTGTCCCATCCCGAGAAGCGTTTAAAAAATGTTGGTCCCTGCCCTAAATTAACCGGTCCCGCCCGGTCCCTTAAACTTCGAAAGAAAGAAACCATAAACTTCACCTAAATGACCCCCCCCCCATGATTAGGAGGAGGATGTTGAAGAACCTTAGGTTTTATGATACTCACTCCTTAACTGTTGCATTTTCTCCTTGTTTAACGCAGTCAGCAAAATTTTCGCCCAATTGTTTTCCACACTCATTTACCAAACCAAACATCTAAAGACAAAGAAATGGAATGGTATTGTACGATTAGTCAGAATAGTTCACTTCATTCCTATTTTACAACATTCCACTATAGGTCAGCGAATACCGACAAGTTAAAATCTGCTGACACATGTAAATAAGAATATAACCGAGCAAAACCCCAGCAAATATGATAGGTATTCATTTTTTTATAATATAGACCATTAATAAAATTTAAGGATGTTATGGGAGGACTAGGGAAAAATTAATGGATATTTTAGAAAATATAGGTTTGCCGAAAATTGTTGAAAATTGCGAAAGACTCGAATCTCGGCACTTTCGCTCTTCCGCTTTTTCTAAAACTGAGTATATCGGTAAACTGGCAAAAATAGTATGATTCTCTGAACTATAGGGGCTACATGAAGGTAAAGCTTTTGCTGAAGTGATCAAAAATAAAATAAATATCAACAGAAAATGCTGCTTCACAGCAATAAATAAGTCGTTATCCATAGAACAGCCTTGTGTTATATACGCCGACTTCGAAATGTCTATCAAAGAAAGAAAATTGATAATCTAAAATTAAAAAAGTTATTATGAATTAAAATAATACTATATTATTTCTTTTAAAAACCAATTAATTCCTAACCAAATTAATAGTTTACGGTCACAGTTATTGCTCTTAATAAATAAATATATCAATTAAAGCATTTCCCAACATGGGCGACATTACGTAAACCCCCGTTTTCAGCATGACTGCCGTTTCTTTCACTGTATTTAGAATTTTTGACCACATTAACAACAGTTTTATCCATGGTAACCTCCATGGTCCAGAAAAGTATAATATTCTCGCCAGTTTACCGATTTACTCCGTTTTAGAAAAAGCTGAAGAGTGCAAGTGCTGAAATTGGAGTCTTTCGCATTTTTCAACAATTTTCGGCAGCCTATAATTGTTAAAATATCCATTAATTTTTCCTAGTCCTACCATAACATCTTTAAATGTTTTTAATGTTCTATATTAGAAAAAACATGAATACTCACCATATTTGCTGGTATTTTGCCCGATTACATTTTAGCGGAATTATCGTCAGGGCTACTATCAGCACTGGTATTGCAGGGTATATAATTGAAGGTAGCGCTCACCAACTTTAGTGAAACACAGACAGAAACAAAGGGAAGGAAGCAATCTGGTTGTAAGTCTGTATGATGTTTAATAAATGAGCATCAGAGATGAATAATACAGTACAGGGGAAATATCTATCAGCTATATCATTTCAGTAGAACCCTCTGTATATGCAGTACTGTAACCACTCGTCAATGACTACATAAACAGCTATACAAATTGTTACAATTTATATATGATGATAATGCTCACATAACAACCAGAATGAATTTGTGATTGCTCTGGTAAATACCAGATATGATAGAGTAACGTTGTCAAATCCTGCTCTCTCTGAGCTACTGAACTGCCGCTCTTTATATATCTGACAGACGGACCACGTTAGCATGAGGGTGCACTTCAGGGATTCAACTTAAAAAATTCAACTTCAACTTAAAAAGGCAAAAAAAGTGGGGTCAACCTGCCCGTTTTTTGTCAGATTTTCTTCCCGTAAATGAGTCCCGATCAGCGTG
>JAVTVY010038440.1:0-16189 GCA_036873755.1 Hanleya hanleyi | reverse complement strand
GGCGCCCAGCAAATAGTTCCACGATCTTCCACCAGGGTGACTTCATCTTCATAGACGTGTAACACCACCTGGGGTGTAAGGGGCAGGATGGCTCGTAGGTCGGATGACATGCTTGCTCCAATGTCGAACGGTGAATGACACACACTCTGTCTCACCCTCGTATTTATAGTCCCACTGTCAATACCACAGTGCCAGGGTCAATAGGGCACAGACTAGTGTGAGGCCAACCAGCCGGCGCTGGTTCCGGCGTGAGCGCTCCTGGTCCATAGCCCGAGCATCAAGGATGGCTGTCATAGTCCAGTAGTGGTGAGTGATGGCACGCCTCTCCATCGAGTGCACTCTGTGGAGGACCGCTTCTGTGATCTCGTTCAGGATCTGGCGTCGTCCTTCGTTGTCGTCGCCATCTGCAAACATGGACCGGACCACTGCTCGGTAACCCGTGAATGAATTCACCGCGGTGGCATGCTGTAAAATGCGAGTCGCACAGGGCTGGATCTCCGTCATGGCTCTGCAACCGTAGAAATGAAAGTGTGGGATCCAGAGAGACGTGTTTTATAGACCAGATGTAGCTCTACGGGTGTAGTCCGTGATACGTACTATTCTGATGGGTTAGTGCAAAAAAGGGAACAACAACAACAACACAGATTACAGGTCAATCCTTTTTATTATGCGTGAACATCATAGGAATGCATGTACTGACCTGTCTGTGTGGGTTTCCCACAATGGCGTTCACCTTCGTGTCTTTTCGGGTACGTCCGTGTCTTTTCGTTAAAGTCCGTGTATTTTCGGTAAAGTCCGTGTCTTTTCGGAACGGTGACGTCCGTGTCTATCATCCGGGTACTTGGCGTCTGCGCAATGCGGCTCAGTCGTACACCAGTACACCAGTCTCGATCCTCCACTTGGGGTAGAGTGTGCTAAAAATAGATTACCAGCTAGCGTGCTATAAAAGAGAAGGGGCCTTGCCGTTTCATCAGACACTCTATCAACCACCAAGATGTTCACTTGCACAACTTGCCAGAAGCAGTTTACTCGTCTAGATAATTTACGACGCCACGAGGCCTCCACCCACAACGATGCACGGTATACTTGTATAACCTGGGCACGGTCATTTAATCGGGAGGATCAGTTACTGCGCCACGAACGCTCATTCCACGAGGGCGCGACGGAACAATGTAAGGATTGTGGTCAACTCTTCAAACGACGCAGTCAGTTGAGACGGCATCAGCGTTTGATTCATGCCTCGTCTCCACGGTTTTGGCGACAACTTCCTACTGAAGAGGAGCCGCGGAAGGTCAGACCCAGTGAAGATAAGCCCGGGGAGACGAACGCCACTGGTGATGCGATGACGGAGAGCCCGCCAATACCCACAGTTGGGAAGAGCCTGGATTTCCAGCCGGACCCCACCGTTACGGTTTCGAGTCATACGTCATACATCGAACATTTTCTGGACGAGCCCATAAATGTTCCTAGCGATCTCTTACCCGAATATCATCCAGAGAGTGACATCTCTCGGCGCCATTGGACCATGACACGGCACTGTTTCCACCGTCATCGCCCTATTCAAGATATCTACAATTTCCCACTGACCAAGCTCACCCGTCTACGCAGCTACGTGGAAACCATCTTCAATGACCAACCTACGGCCTTCACGTTAAATGTAGCATTTGGGTACATGTTATGCCATAAGATGACGGGTGAATTGCGCTATTTCTATTTCAGTGCCATCCACCCAGTGTACGACCAACCGTTTACCATCATTGACCGAAGGTCACTAGAGATGATGCTGGACCAAGTGGAACAATTGGATGTCTTGGGATGGGCCCAACAACAACGACCCAACACCAAGTGGACAGTGAAGAGGGTGACCAATGTTACATTTTTCCTTACCAAGGTGATTCACCACCGCCATCGGTTGAATGCGTCACTCGTGCACTGATGAATACCATAACATATCGTACATACTCTCTATGTCTACATGCTGATCATTGACTTGAGCTCAGTAAACATTAAATGTGACGGTGCATTAAAACATGGTGTTTGATATTTCAATTTTGTTTTGCTGTGAACATACTAAACATTAAACATTAAACCGCATCTAGGGACTACTTTTTCTCCGCGGAGGCAGACCGCATCACCGCCAGGACCACATCACCGTGGAGGAATACATCCAGTCAAATTTTACTCGCTTCTGATTGAACGAGAGCCACCCCGTGACCGTCCCCAATATGCAAATTTCTGAGGTCAAATTTTACTCGCTTCTCATTGGCTGTCACCTCCTCATTTCCTCCTCAATTATGCAAATTTCTGAGGTCAATGCGACCTCAAATGCTCGCTCTATACTACTCATATGACTTCTTTTCAGAATTCCGGTATCGTTTTCCACCACACTTTTAATGTTGTGTTCAGTTGTAAAATTCAGACACGCTATGGTGAATTTGAGAACAATCCAGATCTTTGGCAGATAGCCCTCACATGGTTCTAATCGCAGTGTTAGATTTACAATTCCACTCGCAGTTTCCCAGAAAGTAGGGTCTCTTGGCTACCACCACATGGTTGATATTCATCGCCATATCTGATAACCTCAAATAAAAGCACCGTAGAACTAATTTATTTAACATTGCTCCGCGATATTTTTTGAAATCACGTCAGCAGATGGAATGTAGTCAATGCTAGACTCAGATATAAGGCCCGATAAAACTGGTAGAACAAACCTCATTAAGTTTTTCGACATCCGTTGATAAGAGGTTAACAATATGACCCGATGATGTCTGATGAAAAGCCTTGCTTCCAATCCTCAAAACCTGAATGTGCAAATCATCGACATCAAAATAATTAGTTAATCAGCTCAGTGGAATATAAACGTAACTGTCGTTTGTGAGAGTGGGTGAATGTGATTTTGTGTGACATGGTGGTTTTGCGTTTCTATATTTGGTCAATACTGCCACAATTAAACTAAAAGAACTACGTTTTTCTGGCAATATATAATGATTAAGAAAATATAACAAAAAAATGAAGTGGAACTGGCCATCACGTAGACAATAAAAAAGGGCGTCAGTCTCCGCTAAGATTCATATAATTTCATCGGCGGGCGCATCTCAAACATTTGTATTAGATCCAATAGCACAGAATAAATAGGTACGTGGAACAGTCACCGATAAACAGTCCTTGTTTGCGGAAGAGTGATGTATAGATGCGACTATATAGTTTGAGGAACAAGTGGAAGATTCTGTTCTAAATATAGGAATACACGTGACATACCTTCCTGTATATCAAACAGCTGACCTCCGACTTTACCATTATCACAACACGTTGGCCAAGGAAAAACGAGTTGGTATTCGTTACCAC
This sequence comes from Hanleya hanleyi, assembly GCA_036873755.1. Lineage (NCBI taxonomy): Eukaryota > Metazoa > Mollusca > Polyplacophora > Lepidopleurida > Hanleyidae > Hanleya > Hanleya hanleyi. The sequence goes on along the minus strand of JAVTVY010038440.1, from coordinate 12,844 downwards.
AAACACCAAACTTGATATGGATAAAGCCGCGGCGTGCAACATCACATCTTGGTAGGACATGGTAGATTGATGGTCAAAGTAGGACAACATTCTTCCCACCAGAAATGGTTGGAGGTATTTTTGGGCATCCTGTGAAGTAAACGAGAGAAATTATTCACTTTTTAGCCCATCATCACCAGATGGTGATGGTGGGCTGTTCAAATAGCTTTTCGTCCCTGGTCCGTCGTCCGTCGTCCGTCGTCAGTCAGTCGTCCGTCAGTCGTCCGTCCGTAAACAATTCTTGTTATCGCGATTTCTCAGGAACTACTGCATGGACCTTTCTGAGATTTGGTACACAGGTTCCCCTTGGGATCTAGTTGTGCAAGATACCATTTCCGGTCCGATTCGAAAATCCAATATGGCCAACAGGCGGCCATCTTTGATTTCCCCATGAAACATTGTTATCGCGATTTCTCAGGAACTACTGCATAGATCTTTCTCAAATTTGGTACACAGGTTCCCTCGGGGCCCAGTTGTGCAAGATAACTTTTCGGGTCCGATTCGAAAATCCAATATGGCCACCAGGCGACCATCCTGGATTTCGCCATGAAACTTTGTTATCGTTATTTGTCAGGAACTACCTCATGGATCTTTCTCAAATTTAGTAAAAAGGTTCCCCTTGGGGTCTAGTTGTGCAAGATACCCTTTTTTGGTCCGATTCGAAAATCCAAGTTACTTTTCAAATTAATAAGGTATTCCCGAGTTGTGACGTTGCATCACAAGAGTCGGCAAATCAAACGCTGGGGAATATTCTATATATTGAGTATAGCGAATATTCATACCTTCACCTTCTATATCAAGGAGTTCAGAAAATTCCGAATTATGTATTTCTTCAAATTTAAAATCAGTTTACTTTAGTCCATGCCGTTGCAAGTGAACGGCCCACCGTTTCGTCTGCCGACGGGTCGGCTACACGAAGGGATGTCACTCTTGTGATGCAACGTCACAACTCGACAACTGTAGACTATTGCGTGCCTCTGTTAATTAATCTTTAGTTTCTCATGACCCGCATTGTTTTAATTATTTGGCATTTTTTGTTGCAAAAAACATCTGGAGAACAAGGCAGCGGTCGAAATAACGCCTGCCTACCTGCCGCCGGCAACTGAATTTTTCCGGCTACAAGTTGCAATAAAATCTACCTGTCGCATGCGGCAAGTAGGATTCCATCTAGAAACAAGCGTTCTGAGAACCCCAACATCTCGCCTTGCGGGGTCATCCGCCAAAGGTGCAGCAGTATTGAAAGCATACATGTATAGCAAACAATAAGGTCTGGAATAGGTGATGTGGTACAGACAATAATGTCTGGAATAGATTATCTGGTACAGACAATAACATCAGTCCCATGTGGGATTACTGGCAAAAGTTAATCCCAGGTAGGATGGATAGGTCAGTGCCGTTGGATTACTGGTACATGGGGCAGTCCAGTGTGAGATTACTGTTGGATAGTTCAGTCCCATGTGAGATTACTGCTGGATAGGCCAGTCCTGTGTAGGATTACTGCTGGGTGGACCAGTCCCATGTTATTACTGATGGATAGTCCCCTGTGGGATTACTGCTGGATAGTCCAGTCCCAAGTGGGATTACTGCTGGATAAGCCAGTCCTGTCTGGGATTACTGCTGGATAGATGAGTCTCGTATGGGATTAATGCTGGATAGGACAGTCCCGTGTGGGATTACTGCTGCATAGGCAGTGCAGTGTGGGATTACTGCTGCATACGGCAATCCTGTGTGGGATTATGGCTGAGGAGGCCAGTTGCGTGTGGGATTACTGCTGGATAGGCTAAACCTGTCTGGGATTACAGCGGAATAGGTCAGTCCCATGTAGAATTATGGCTGGATAGGTCAGTGCCATGTGAGATTACTGCTGCATATTGTAGTCCAGTGTCATATCACTTCTGGATAGGTCAGTCCCATGAGAGATTACTGCTGCATAGGCCAGTCCCGTATGGAATTACTGCTGGATAGGCCAGTCCCATGTGAGATTACTGCAGGATAGGCCAGTCCGGTCTGGGATTACTGCTGGATAGGTCAGTCCCGTGTGGCATTACTGCTGGATAGGCCAGTGCCATTGGGATTACTGCTGGATAGGTCAGTCCTGTGTGAGATTACTGCTGGATAGGCCAGTCCCAAATGGGATTACTGCTGGATAGACCAGTTTGGACTGGGATTACTGCTGGATAGTTGAGTTCCGTTTGGGATTACTGCTGGATAGGTCAGTCCCGTGTGGCATTACTGCTGGATAGGCCAATGCCATTTGGGATTACTGCTGGATAGGTCAGTCCCGTGTGGGATTACTGCGGTAGAGCTGTGACCAAGAAAAACATGAAACATGTCCACCAAGTTTTATAATCATCCCACGAAAGGTTCAACAAACTTTCCATGTACAGATCTACATGTCAATTTTTGCCCAACAAAAACCTTATCAATGGAAAGGTACAAAGTCTAAACTGCAATAATTAGGAAAAAATTTCATATTTAATGTCATATTTCTTAAATAGCACATGCACATCATCGAATCACATTGAACTTGGGTAGCAACTGTCAAACTCATCCAATGAAAGCTGACAGCTTCAGAAAACTTTCCATGTACAGGACTGAGATGTACATGTATATACATGTACATAATTATTGGCAGATTAAGACAAAACCCTCAAAATTTGGACAAAAATTAATATTTCATCTCCTGAATACCACAGGTACATCTTCTAATCATAATAAACATGTGTACCAAGTTTCATAATCATTCAATGACAGCTGACAGCTGCAGCAAACTGTGGTGTACAGATGTACATGCGCACTTCAGCTAAATGCAAAACTCATTCATTTGCCATAATTTGGAGAAAAATTAATATTTCATCTCAAAAATAGCACAAGTTCATCCTCCAATCATAAGAAACATGAGTACCTAGTTTCGTACTCATCCAATGAGAGCTGACAACTGCAGCAAACTTATCATGTACATGTATATGTATACATGTAGAGGCCTACATGTACAATTTACCTAAACAGAAAACTCATTCATTTGCCATAATTTGGAGAAAAATTAATATTTCTTGTCAAAAATAGCACAGGTACATCCTCTAATCATAAGAAACATGTGTACCAAGTTTCATAATCATCCAATGGCAGCTGACAACTGGAGCAAACTTACCATGTAGATGTATATGTATACATGTAGAGGCCAATTTACCTAAACAGAAAACTCATTTATTTGCCATAATTTTGAGAAAAATTAATATTTCTTCTCAAAAATAGCACAGGTACATCCTCTTATCATAAGAAACATGTGTACCAAGTTTCATAATCATCCAATGACAGCTGACAACTGGAGCAAACTTACCATGTACATGTATATGTACAATTTACCTAAACATAAAACTCATTCATTTGTCATAATTTGGAGAAAAATTAATATTTCTTCACAAAAATAGCACAGGTACATCCTCTAATCATAAGAAACATGTGTACCAAGTTTCATAATCATCCAATGACAGCTGACAACTGCAAGAACTTTCCAAGTGCAGATGTACATGTGCACTTCAGCTAAACACAAAACTCATTCATAGGGATTTTAACATTAGAGTACCCCAGGGGTAGTACCCCCAGGTGGCATACCCACTCCCCATATTTTTTTTTTATTTTTTTATTTTTTTTCTAATTTTTCTAGATTTTTTTTTAACTTGCTAAACCAAAAACCCTATCATTTCCAGGCAGGGGACACCGACACCGACACCGACGACGACATCCTCTTCCCCCCTCACAATATCTCCCCTTTACTTCGTAAAGCGAGATAAAAACGATAAAATGCGATAAATTTTCGTAAATATCTTTTAGAAGTCTAGATCTGTCTGAATGAACGAACAATCCAAGAAATAAGAACTTTCTGAAATGGCGACTTCTGATTGTACAAGAGCAGTCGAGAATACATCTAACGGACAAGAACGAATATGACAGATGCAGCACCAAATGGCGGCCTCTGATTGGAAAAGAGGCTACTTGTATTGTAAACATACCCAACGCGGCTCCCCCAAATTGGGTATGATGTACTGGAGGGTATTATAAAATGATTGACCTGTCATCCTTGTTGTTGTTGTTCTCTCACCGGCCTACATCATGCGACATCGCTCGATTCTTGGTATGTGCTTTAGAATAGGTTAACCGGAAGACTATACTGTGAAGTCATGTGGCTCTGCCAGTATGTCGGCACCTCTTCCCACTTCCCTTATATGTGTTGGAATTTTTACCTGTATATAGCGAGATATTAGGACCAAGGATGGGCCTTCTCTACCCTAAACACCTTCCTTCACTTCCCCAAAATGCCCACTTTCGCTACTACTCCTACTGATGACTTCACCGATGACGTTACAGATGCTGTGGACATCCCTCAAATCGGAGTCTACATTCTCTCTCAATGAACATGTAGTCTGTACAATTCCAACACATATAAGGGAAGTGGGAAGAGGTGCCGACATACTGGCAGAGCCACATGACTTCACAGTATAGTCTTCCGGTTAACCTATTCTAAAGCACATACCAAGAATCTAACGATTCGTGATATGTGTTGTATCTCAGGTACGCTATTATTGTACCTGTTCATGTGGCATCTTGGATGATATGACCATACAGCCCCTAGCACCGGCATAAGCGGTATTAGATACAAATCTAGAGAGCTATGATGGAAATGCTCTGACAACTCGTATATTGGTAATTGATGAGCTCTTTCGCTGTGACAACTCGTACATTGGAGATTGGCGAGCTGTATCGTCGTCAGATGAAAATGACGGCATTTAACACGAAAGACTAGTCTGTAAGGCCCGATGACGACCAAGCATCAACTTCACACAAATACCAACATATATCAAAGACCGAAAGGTCTGTACAGGGGGCGGGCCTCGCGGACGAAACGTCCATCAGCAGAATCTCGCTATATACAGGTAAAAATTCCAACATATATAAGGGAAGTGGGAAGAGGTGCCGACATACTGGCAGAGCCACATGACTTCACAGTATAGTCTTCCGGTTAACCTATTCTAAAGCACATACCAAGAATCTAGCGATGTCGCATTATGTAGACCGGTGAGAGAACAACAACAACAAGGATGACAGGTCAATCATTTTATTATACCCTCCAGTACATCATACCCAAGTTGGGGGAGCCGCGTTGGGTATGTTTACAATACAAGTTGCCTCTTTTCCAATCAGACGCCGCCATTTGGTGCTGCATCTGTCATATTCGTTCTTGTCCGTCAGATGTATTCTCGGCTGCTCTTGTCCAATCAGAAGTCGCCATTTCAGAAAGTTCCATGTTCGCTCTGAACCATTTGTTCTAATCATCATCGGACAGGCCAGGATACCGTTGAGACAACATATCCTCAGATAGTGTTTGCGCATTCTGAGTATCTATCAGTGCATGGATGAATACATTCATCCGATGGAAAGTTTCCGTAATTTTGTCACGAAAAACGTGACATTGGTGACCCTCTCCTCTATCCACTTGATGTTGGGGAGCTGTTCATAGGCCCATCTCAAGACTTTCAATTGGTCCACTTGGTCCAGCACGGGCTCTAGCGACGCCCGGTTAATGATGGTAAACGGTTGGTCAAATACCCGGATGTTACTGTTCGGGTAAAAGTATCGGACTTGGTCTGTCTCAATATGCTGCACACGGGTATAAGTGAGAGATTGAGGTTCTATATCTCATCCAAGGGTGGTGTGTAGTGTGTCAAATCGAAGCTCTGGTGGTATAGACCACGATTTATGGGATATTCACGTCATCTGTGACGTCATCAGTACGAGTAGTAGCGAAAGCGACCATTTTATGTGTGCAATGGAGCCATCTGAAAGGGGCCATCTTCGGTCTGGCTACCTGGTAGAGTTACCTGTATGTGTGTGTGTGCGTGTGTAGGAGTGTGTGTGTGTGTGTGTCGTCGTGTGCCATGATACAGGCAGATGAGAGAAAACGATCAACACGTTCACAAGTGTCCCTATAGTCCGGAAGTGACCTTTGACCCCGCGACGACACACACACACACACATACACACAGACGTAAACACACACGTGCCCACATACGTTCCTTATTAGGGATGTCGATATAATTGTGCAACATTGTAGCGATCGTGGTGCAACATTGTAGCGATCGTCAACAATGTTTGCAACAATGTTTCAACAATGTTTTTTGTTGTTGACGAACGCTCTTGTCGTAACAATGTTGCACAGTAACATCGTCAAAAAAGACACTTTTTTAATCAAAAACTGTTTTAGAAACATCGTTTCTTATAGAAGAAACTTCTTTAAAAACATCGTTTCTTATAGAGAATTTGCAAATTTAAAATGACATTCTTAGTTGGAGCTCTATTATTTCAAAAGATTTTATCCTTATTAGGTCTCCAAAAAGTACTTGATAGGGAATAGATTGCACGTTACCTGATAAGGATACATTCGTGCACGCGCACTTTCAGCCGGCATTTGCTCAACCACTTACGACACGATGTTCACGTGTACCACTTGCTCCAAGTCTTTTACACGCTTGCACGACTTACAACGCCATAAGTCTAGCATCCACGACGCTACTGCCCAGTACACCTGCGAGACCTGTGCGGATACATTTAATCGTCTGGATAGTTTACACCGCCATGAACGTTGTCTCTATGAGACATCCAGGCATCAATGTGGGGATTGTGGACACCGCTTCAGACTACACAGCCAGTTGAGATCTCACCAACGTGTAATCCATGGACATGCACGCTTGAGGTTGAGGAACCCGTGATGTTTGACCCCATCCCTGAGTCTACTTTTCAAGTTGCTGTTGGCGAGTATACGTGTTCGATCTGCAGGAAGTCCTTTAATCGCAAGAATAATTTACAGCGACATCAACGGTCGGTACATAAGGCACCCAGCCATGAATGCCAGCATTGCAGTCGTGTCTTCAGACTCCGCAGTCAGTTGATCCCCATCAATCCGAAAGACATCCACAGTTTGTGTTCCATCCTTCAACATCAATTATACTTATTCTGAGGGTCGGCTTCTGATTGGACAAGAGCAGTCTGAGATCAGCACAATGAACTTCTGAATACACGGACAATAGCATAAGTGAATTGCAAACACACCCATAGCGATGCCCCCAGCGTGGATGTGCTGTGATGGAGGGGCTAATAAAATGATTGACCTGTAATCTTTGTTGTTGTTGCTGTTGTTGCTCTCTTTTTGGACTAACCAATCAGTACTTATCACGGACTACACACGTAGAGCTACGTGTAGACGTGCATGTGTAACATGGTCTAACACGTCCCTCTGGACCCCACACCCTCATTCCTACGGTTGCAGAGCCATGACGTAGACCCATCCCTAAGCGAGTCGCATTTTACAGCATGCGACCGTGGTTAATTCACTCACGGGTTGCCGAGCATTTGTTCGGTCCATGTTTGGAGATGGCGACGACAACGAGGGGCGACGCCAGATCCTGAAAGAGTTCACAGAAGCGATTCTCGACAGAGTGGACTCGATGGTGAGGTGTGCTATCACCCACCACTACTGGATTATGACAGCCATCCTTGATGCTCGGGCTATGGAGCACGAGCGCTCACACGCCGGAACCAGTCACGTCTCGGTGGTCTCACAATGGTCTTTGCCCTATTGACCTTGACGCTGTGGCAATGACAGTTCCGTTTTACAGCTACAGAAAAGAACGGCTCTTCAGAGCCTCCATATCTTCCGAAAGAAAGACGGCCAACTAAGTACAATGTTCACACACACACACACACACACACACCATTGCACACATAAAATGACCGCTTTCGCTACTATTCGTACTGATGACGTCACAGATGACGTGAATATCCCTGAAATCGTGGTCTGTACCACCAAAGCTTCGATTTGACGCCCTACACACCACCCTTGGATGAGATATAGAACCTCAATCTCTCACTTATACCCTTGTGCAACATAAGGAGACAAACCAAGTCCAATACTTTTACCCGAGCAGTAACATCCGGGTATTTGACCAACCGTTTACCATCATTAACCGGGCGTCGTTAGAGCCCGTGCTGGACCAAGTGGACCAATTGGATGTCTTGGGATGGGCCTATGAACAGCGCCCCAACATCAAGTGGATAGTGGAGAGGGTCACCAATGTCACGTTTTTTGTGACAAAATTACGGAATCTTCCCATCGGATGAATGTATTCAACCATGCACTGATAGATACTCAGAATGCGCAAACACTATCTGAGGATACTTTGTCTCAACGGTATCCTGGCCTGCCCGATGATGATTAGAACAAATGGTTCAGAGCGAACATGGCCGAAGATGGAACTTTCTGAAATGGCGACTTCTGATTGGACACGAGCAGTCGAGGATACATCTAACGGACAAGAACGAATATGACAGATGCAGCACCAAATGGCGGCCTCTGATTGGACAAGAGGCTACTGGTATTGTAAACATATCCAACGCGGCTCCCCCAGCTTGAGTATGATGTACTGGAGGGTATAATAAAATGATTGACCTGTCATCCTTGTTGTTGTTGTTCTCTCACCAGTCTACATCATGCGACATTGTACAGAGTACATGTTCATTGAGAGAGAAAGAGAGAGAGAGAGAGAGAGAGAGAGAGAATTAAGGTTTAACGTCGCATTCCGCAATATTTCAGCTATATAGCGATATGGACAAAGAGTATGTACATGGATTTGAACAGAGTATGTATACATGGACGTGAACAGAGCACATGTAGAATGACATGCACAGAGTACATTACATGGACAAGGAACATGTATATTGACAGAGTACATGTACATGAACAGATTACATGTACAGGCAAATAGTACATGTACAGGCACATAGTATATGTGCATGGATATGCACAGAATATATGGACATGCGCAGAGTACATGTATATTAAATACAGCGGAGATATTGTTTAATACAGGCCAGATATGGTATAATACAGGACAAATATGGTATAATATAGCACAGATTCGGTATAATACTTTACAGATATAGTATAATACTGCACAGATATGGCACAATACAAAAGGTGTATATACAAAAAACTCATGTGTCAGGAGTAGGATTCGAACCCACGCCCTGCGTTGCGCAGACCAGCACTTAGGACAGGCGCCTTTGACCACTCGGCCATCCTGACTTTACAATTATAGTTCACAGTATCAAGTCATATGTAGTATTCCTGCACGATGCGACCATCAAGTGTGTAGTTGCGTCTACATTCAGAGAACTACAAGATGACACCCCACGCGACATATTATGACCAAGGATGGTCCCTCTCTACCCTAAACACCATTCTTCACTTCCCCAAAATGCCCCCTTTCGCTACTACTCCTACTGACGACGTCACCGATGACGTCAGAGATGCTGTGGACATCCCTCAAATCGGAGTCTACACCCCGAGAACTGCAAGATGGCACCTCCCACGACACATTCGGACCAAGGATGGTCCATCCTTACCCCAAATACCTTCTTTCACTGCCCCAAAATGCCCACTTTGGCTATTACTCCTACTGATGACGTCACCAATGACATCACAGATGACGTGAACATCCCTCAAATCGTGGTCTGCACCCCGAGAACTACATGACAACCCACAGGACGCATTCGGACCAACAGTGGTCCATCTTTACACCAAATACCTTCTTTCACCGCCCCAAAATGCCCACTTTCGCTACTACTCGTACTGATGACGTCACAGATGACATGGACATCCCTCAAATCGGGGTCTACACCCCGAGAGCTACAAAATGACACCTCCGTCGACCCATTCGGACAAAGAATGGGCCATCTCTACACCAAATACCTTCTTTCACTGCCACAAAATGCCCACTTTGGCCACTACTCTTACTGATGACGTCACCGATGACGTCACAGATGACGTGAACATCCCTGAAATCGGGGTCTACACCCCGAGAACTACAACATGACACCTCCCAGGACGCATTCGGTCCATAGTTGCGGATTTTTGGTCCCCCCTCAAAATCTTTGAAGTTAATATTCCACCAGGTTTGACCCCATGAGAATTTTTATTGGCTTATTGTTTATTAATATTTGTAATACCATTCAGTTGACTGGTTGATTTGCTTCAAATCAGTACATGGTATTTTGCCAGTTAGATTGGACAATGCTTCTCTATGTAGATGGAAGTACGAACGTGTGGCTGTAAATTGGGGCCTTTTTTAGCTTGCGAGCACATGGTATATTTTGCAGTGGGAAAATGAGCTTGAAATCGGCGTGGTCGACCCCCTATTTTCTTCGCCAATTTTTGTTGATCCTTCGACTGGGGACAGTGTCGGTGAGTTTCAAAGCAATCGATTGTCAAGTTTTTTCTGTGATGGGGAGAGAATATGACCTATTTTGGACCAAATTTAGAGGATTTTCCTGAAGTTTGGGGCATGTTCTGTAGGGGTTATGGGGACCCTGATTTCAGTCAGCTATGCTTACATCTGTCTCAGCTTCATGGCAAGAGCCTACTCTTTCAGAAAATATATAGTTCTATGGGGGTTCTCTCAAAACACGGTTGCTGTTTGGCATATCATAAACCAGCCTACTGTTCAATTTCAGATGCCTTGGCTCTTCTATGGACTGCTACCCAAGGATGGTCCATCTCTACACCAAATACCTTCCTGCACTACCCCAAAATGGGCACTTTACTTACTACAACCAACTGCGCATGCGCAGATTGACGCGATTTGCACTTAAAAAGACGCCATTCTGACTCTACCCCACACAAGTTTCACTTTGACACATTGCACGACCCATTCGGACCCATAGCGGTCCATCTCTACCCCAAACACACCCCCACATACCCCCCAAAATGCCTGCTTTCTATACTACGGCCAGACTGCGCATGCGCATAATATTGAAAACGGACGAACCATTAGGCCAGTCGGATGCTCCTCCACGAGGGCTTCCAAATAAGACCTCATACGACACCATAGGATCATTAGGGGCTCACCTAGATCCCAAAACGTTCACCCAGTATGGACCTATACCTCCATAGCCAGTATGGGGCTATATGGACCTACCCAGGCCTCGGTGAACTTTTTTCCAAAAATTTCACCGTTTCGCTCCGGGACCCCTCCCATCATGTTCTAAATGACAAGACGTGAAAAACAAGACCAAACAACCCATATCACAATGAATGTGTGTGAATTTCCCAGGATGGACCTATACCTCCATAGCCAGTATGTAGCTATATGGGCCTATATACAGACCTCCGTGACTTTTCGAAAAATTTAACCGATTAGCTCTGGGACCCCGCCCATCGTGTTTTTCGTGGCGAGACGTGAAAAACAAGATCCCACAACCCATAGTAAAATAAAAAAAAGACCATCCCCATACCCATACAGGTATTTTCCCTTATATCGTATAATACAGACCCCTATTGTAGGGGTAAAGTCCGTGTTCCGCTTTTTATATTTTCGGAAAAAAATCCTAATTTTACATGCACCCACCCCATTGACTTGATAAGCAGGCCCCGATAAGCCCGGGGACCGATATTAGCCCTTTTGGCTAGAGTTGATAGGGGGTTTCCCCTATTTTAGGGGTAAAGTCCGTGTTCCGCTTTTTATATTTTCGGGGACAAATCCTAATTTTACATGCACCCATCCCATTGACTTGATAGGCAGGCCCCGATAAGCCCGGGGACCGACATTAGCCCTTTTGGCTAGAGTTGATAGGGGTTTTCCCCTATTTTATGGGTAAAGTCCGTGTTCCGCTTTTTATATTTTCGGGAAAAATCCTAAATTTACATGAACCCACCCATGACTGGATGGCCCTTCACGAATGCTTCACTTTGATACCTCACTCGACCCAATCGGACCATGCAGTATAGGGACTTACTTTTCTCCGCGGAAGCTTTTTCCTTCGCGACCGCATCACCACCAGACCGCATCACCGCGGAAGAATACATCCCCTTGCCCACCACGTGACGTCATACTACAAGATGCACTAATTCTTTGAGACGGCGTTTTTTTTAGACGGCGCACACCTTTGCATGGACTATAATGCATTTGACCTCTACGCCAGAGTCTTACGCCAAGTCAATACGAGTCTATTTGCTTGCTCTATACTACTAGGACATAAACTTGGTGTCTCATCCGCACATTTATTGTAGATGTTCATGTGGAAAACAATTAGGATCAAGTGGATCATGTTTGCAAGAAAATATCTTCAAAATTATTTTTGCTTCGTAAGATAAAGCAGTTTCTTCCATTTCACTCCCGTCTCACCTTTTACAATTGCTTTATCCTTCCACATCTAGATTATTGTTGTACTCTATGGGGACATGGGACCATTCAAGATTTTAACAGACTTGAGCGACTCCAGAAACGTGCTGCTCGCCTTATTTTAGATTGTGATTTTTCGGTCCCATCCCATACTTTATTTTTAAATCTCAAATGGCTACCTTTTAGATATCGTTTACAATTTCAAGAATCTGTTTTAGTTTTTAAGGCCCTTAATGGCTTGGCTCCTTCATATTTATCAGATCTTTTACAATTATCTAGAAGTACTAGGACACGCTCTTATGACCGTACTACGCTGAGAATACCTTTTAGTCGTACAAATCTACACCAGGGTTCTTTTAGTGTATCTAGTGCCATGTTATGGAATGCCATTCCACTAAATATCCGCCACTCAGAAACTTTATCTTGTTTTGAACGTAATTGTGCTCAATTTTATATGGATATGTATATTTCTTCTGGTTAGTATTTTCTTTATCATCATTATATATATTTTAAATTATAATTCCTGCTTAGATGGAGATATATTTTAAATTATATATATATAAATATTTATT
>JAVTVY010038439.1:0-15901 GCA_036873755.1 Hanleya hanleyi | reverse complement strand
GTCGGGCCCACCGTTGCTTGGTCAGCGATTCTGGTGCCAGCTCCATTGACCACCTTGGCTTTCACATACAAGTAGGTATGGGCTAAATCCACATAGGCCGTATCCGCATTACTGATGGTGAACTCGATGGGCCCGGTTCCGTTGATGCTGGAGAGCGGGAGATGCTCCACCCATAATCCTTGTTCGACACTGGTCTGTGTGGGCGGCACGGTCCACAAATCAAATTCACTGTTGGTGGAGGGGCAGGACTCGGCGTGGATTAAGGACAAATTTTAAGAAAAGATATCCTTTGTGTTCTTCGATGTGCGTCGTCGCTGGGTCGGTCGTCGACTGGTGCGTGGTCTCGGTGGGGCAGCTCTTTTATTCCCTACGGTGCGTTGTGCTTTGGCCACCAAGACGCCTCCCGCTTCTTTGGCCTGCCGTTTCAAGGATTCTTTGGGTGCCGTACCCCCCAAGACATCACCGGCCACTTGCAGTCCACTGCGTACCGCTTGTTTGCCCATTGCTTTCACCCCACGCGTCACCAAGGGCAGGAACGTTTTCACAATGCTGCCGAGTATGTTCCCCAGTCCATGTCCTCGTTGCATGCGTGCACCGCCAAAGACCGGAAAGCCACCCCCGGCCTGTTGGGCATAATAGTCGGCATAGCTGCGTGCATCGCACTCGTAAGGTACTTTCATTATGCAAAGTGGGGAGCACGTGCTTGTCGAAAATGAAGTGTCAGCACCACTTTTCCTCGTTCGAATGCCACCGGTCGTCCCGTCTCATCTCTTATATCCACCGTGATCGTGTTGATGTCAGTTTGTCGTACGGGCAAGTAGAGCATGTGGGTGAAACTGTGGGTGACTTGACCTCCATACGTTTTTTTAATGGGGACCACCCGTAACAGAGGTGTGTTGATATCGCCCACGATGTGGTTGTCCACCACGTCCGAGTAGACGTAGAGTCCGTACATACCCGACTTCATATCCATCGGCATCTCGCCATGGTGTTCCGTGGGACCAGCGAACGTCTTTAGATCGAAACCCAGCATTTGCTGTAGGATAGCACTCAGTACGACACTCGCCTTGCCGGAGATGATAAGCTGTGCCTTGTCGTTGTGTGCGTTGTAATCGAAGTCCACGTGATTCTTGAAGGGATAGGCTTTGATGGGTCTTGAAGTATTCGTCACCCCCCGTAGCGCCTTATAATGCATCAGTCTTGACAGCCCACCCATGAACTCTTTGGGGGTATCGTATTAGCCTTCGGGCAGGGTGAGTCGGGTGTTTTTGCCTTCGTAGGTCACCTCGTACCACACTTCATTGGCTCGCACGTTGTACCACGAGTAAGGGTATTGGATATCCACGAGGGCACATTCCCAGCGTCCAGGTAAATGTAACGGTTGTGGTGACTGGGTGACGTACTTGGCCACGGTGTTGTCAGGAAACACATCCAGCGAACTGTTACTGGGTAGGGTCAGGTAAAACATGGCGACTGAGCTGTCCTGCTGCTGCTGTTGGTTTTAATAGGTCTTCCAGGCCTTGGGCGGCTGTGTCCGGCGTCGTGTTCGTCGCGTTGACTTGCTACGTGTCACGGCTCTGGAGATGTGGGGTGTCCTGATCGAGGGTGGTTTTCTAAAGGTCTGAAAAGAATGTGCCCGTTGTGATGGTGGTGAAGTTTTGGGGGGTGACTCCGGTTCCCAGTCGGCTTCCCAAGAAGGTTGTGGTGAGAGTCGTGGTGCACGAGTCGGTGATTGCATAAAGGCCCAGCGCTGGGGGTTCCCCACCAATTCCTGTGGTACATGCATGTCTTTCAAGCCTTGAGCGAAGACCGCCCATCCTCGAGGATCCGTGTGCGATCTGCGTTGACGCATCAGATCATTCACTAAATCCGTCATGTGGGTGCCGGGACCACCTGATTCTGTACCAGGAGTTCGCCTTTATCATTCCAAGTCATGTTAGGATTCTGTTTCATCCGTTGTAATACCAGGCCAGCTTGTTTCTTGAACGATGCAGGTACACTCTTCAGCACTTCGTCTTCCACCCAATGTGGGGCTGTGGGTGGTACCCCTGGTAATGGCGGCTGTTGGAGCGGTGCTGAGGTCGGCGGTGTGTCGCGTGGTGGTGGTGGTGGTGGTGGTGGGGTAGAGAGGGTTTTGTATTGGTCCATGAACGTCATGTACCGTTGAAGCGTCTCATTGTACCGTTGTACTTTCTCACTGTCGCTTAACCCCGGTCTCTGTAAGATCTGCTGCATCTCTCCATCGAGGGTGTTTATGGTCTTCACCGTAGGTGGGACAGGGTAGGGTGATTGGAGGTTTTGCAGGAACCGTGGTTCGACGAGGACCATTTTTTTCGTGTGGTTCATTGTCGGCCGAAGAGTCCACCCAATACTGCACCCAACACGGAAGCGGCCAACGGTGCTAAGATGGCCCCGAGAAAGCCGCCTTTCTGTAACATCTTTTTCTTTTGTGTTTGAGGGACCCGCTTGTGGACTAGGGTTCGGAGACCTGTCTTATGCTTGGCCAACTTGGTCTTCTGAGCCGGAGTCAGTGGTACGTTGCCTTTTAACAGGTTGTACCCGATCTCGCACAGACAGCGTACAAGGTCAGGGTCCGCACCGCGTACAGTGGTTCGGACTAACTCGGGTGGGGCCGTCTTCAATACACGGAGCGTGGGAGCGTGCTTCCGTACTCGCGCAGACATCCTGTACAACTAATGCTAGAACCCACAACGCTGCTCTTTTTATCCACCTCACAGACAAAGTCAACCCTGCTGTGGTATTCATTCTTTTTATTATTCCCCATCATCAAACACACAGACCCCAGCTGTGGGCGCCACTGTGGGTGTGTTTACATTATTTTTGCATGTACACGTGGTGGGTCTCTCCGGGAAAGATGCTGGTCCGTAGTCGAAGGTGGTCGGGGGTGGCTTGCTTGAGGTCGAAGAGCATATACCCGTGCTGAGGGTTTGTCGCATCTTTGAAGGCTTCCAACGCAAACGGTGTGCGGCCGGGATACATCTGTCTCGCCAGGTGCAGCAGTTGAGTGGTATCTCTCGGGTTTTTGAAGACCACCAGGTAGTGGGAATTTAAGCTGATATTCCGATGTTCTTTGTTTTTACTGAACAGATTCTGCACAATGTAAATGATGCTGAGCCGTCGATGATGGCTGCCTTTGGTAAAGAGTTGGGTGACCCGTGCATCCGTCTCCGCCATGAGATCATCCAGCACCACCAAGGTGTCGGGTTCCAAATCGGCCAGGTTGGGTAGGCCTTCCACGAACGTGATGTGGGGCATTGCTGCATACGCTTCCTGCCATTCTCCGTAACACCACACGACTCTGGCAATGGGCGGAGTGATCATGCTGTCGGCGTGTTGAAGGAGCTTCCTGACGAAGTGCGTTTTGCCGGAGCCCGTCGGTCCTGCGATGACGCAAGTGAAGGGATGCTGCCACCGAGGGTCCATGGTTTGAGGTGTATCCGTTGTCGTGGTAACACGCTCTTGTAAATTTCGTACGAGTGAACTGGAGTGGTGGTGGGTACAACGTCGGTCGTCGCTGTCTGTTCACGTTCAGAGATGGTGCTGGGGGTGGGTACAACGTGGGTGGTCGGTTCACTGTGAGGGATGAAATCCGGTGGGTCTTGAGACGTAGTAGGTGTACTTGGTGTAGGTGTAGAGCTCGACGTGGCTTGTACGCGGGGTGTGGTGGTGGTGACTGGGCTCGATACGACTGGTGCTCTCTGTAGACCGGTTTCGCTGGTGCCTGGTGTTGTCAGTTGGTTAAGTAACGTGCTGACATAGGCTACGTCGTAAAACACACCTCCGTACAACACACTCAGCAGGGTTAGCAATAGCCCCCCAAAGCCCACTTGTGCTTTGCGCGTTTTGCGAGACGCTGTCTTCAGAGGCAGCTGATGTTGGTCCATAGCACTGTGGTCGGACGTGGAATGAAGGAGGACGGCAGTGGTGTCTGGCTTTATAGTCGTTTCACCTGCTTGGCCGCGACCCAGGAATTGAAGGAACTGGGCCAACCTTGCCATTTCACGAAATGAAACAGTTTGCCACGTCGACGTTCCGTTTTCAAAATCTGCTCCACCGTGTAGTAGTCTTGCTGTGTTTTTACAACAGGCTGTAATTCCGTCTCGTAAAACGTCCCCAGCAACGTTTCCCTTGGAGATCTTCCAGTTCATAGACTCGCCGCTGTCGGGGTAGGCGCCGTTTAATCAGGAAGTGCTCATCGCTCCAGTTGGGCAAGTAACTTTTCTCGAACTGGCCCTTGACTTTACTGATCCGTACAGGGTCCCCGACCTTGTACACCGCCTTCGTCGTTCGCTGCGATGGCCTGGGGTACAACACACGCCGGACTTGGGCTTCATTGCGTTGGGTCACGGTAATGGGGGCTCTCTCTATACTCCGATGATAGGCTCGATTGTAACCCCTCACCAGTTTCGGGAGAACATCGATGTACCGCCTTGTATTCTTATAGGTGAAATATTTATACATGCGGCCTTTGAATGTCCTGTTGAACCTCTCCACCACGGAAGCCTTGGTCTCGTTGTACGTATGGAAGAAAAACACCTTCTGTTTCTTGAGAAAGGCTTGGAACGGTCTGTTGAGGAATTCCGTGCCTTCGTCGGTTTGCAAATACAAAGGTTTGCGCCCGGTCTTGAAGATGTCTTTGAACGCCGCTATGAGATTTGCCCCCGTTTTCGTCCGGATGGGTACCACCCACGCATACTTGGATAGGATATCGATGCACGTCAAGATATACCGATTCTCATCGTTGTGTTTGGCAAAGGCGCTCATATCGACCAAATCCGCTTGCCACTGGGCATCTATTCCTCCCACGATGACGCGGTTCCGTAGAAAATGGCGACGGACAGATCGATGTAAGGTATAGGTGTCTTGTCTTCTTAACCAATCTCGGACTTGGGCACGTTGTATCCCCTGGGGTTTGGCCGCTCGATAGAGAGCCGACAATGCACTATAGGCCGCCGGACTGTCGGGACTGTAGTATAAGTTATCCAGCACCTTCTCCCAGCGCTTCATGGTGACACAATGATGATGCACCCTGGCTCTATCGTTTATTTATAACGGGTATATCTTGGGCCGGAGTTTCTTTCTGATTTTCTTCGTGGACTTCCACAGTGGCCATGGTAAATGACCAGTCCAACTCGTCTGATGACCGCTTGATAAGCACTTCATCCACATCTACCACGGCATCTTCCAATGCAGACCATAGATCAGGGTGAAGGGTAAAATGCACTGTACCTCCATCTAGCCGAGCCAATTGAGCAAAGAAAGGGCCGCGTCGGATGTACACATCGTGACACAAGTGGATGAGGTCGCCGTCCAGTTCACCAGACAACACCCGTTTGAATTTGGTCCAGCCCTCCCGGGACAGACGAATGTGAGCCGGGCACGGTTGTGTAGGGTCCGTGTGTCCCACCACCACCTCCATGATATCGACCTTATCCGCATACACGTGCAGGAAAACCTCGGGGTCAAGCTGAAATACGCCAGTACTATATGCTCCGTCATGGTCAGTACGTGAATGGTACCACATTTCACTGTCTCTCGTATTTATAGGGAGAACCCCGTGAGATCAAAAGGATCAGGTGGTCATATCACTGGGCTGACTGAGTCTAGCCGGGTAATCAATGGCATCGTCGTCGTCGGGTTCATGTAGTTGTTCATGGGGTTCAGCCAGCGCGTCCTCAATAGCACGAGCCCACCCCAACTGGTGTGATGATCGCTCGTCCGGTGTAAACAGCTGGTCCACAATAGGCACCACTTTCTCCAAGGCTGACCACAGATCGGGGTCTAGGGTGAAGCCTCGCGTAGCATCTTGGTAGCGGCCCAGGCGTAGGAAGAAGGTTGCACGGTATACGTAGATGGCATTGTCTATGTGGATGAGGTTTCCGTCGAGCTCGCCGCTCAACACCCGTTTAAATTTGGTCCAGCCGTCACGAGGTAGCGTCACCGTATTCGATAAGGTCTCAGCGGGCGCCCAGCAAATATCTCCACGGTCTTCCACCAGGGTGACTTTATCTTCATAGACGTGTAACCCCACCCGGGGTGTAAGGGGCAGAATGGCTCGTAGGTCGGGTGACATGCTTGGTCCAAATGTCGAACGGTGAATGACACACACTCTGTCTGACCCTCGTATTTATAGTGTCAATACCACAGCGCCAGGGTCAATAGGGCACAGACTAGTATGAGGCCAACCAGCCGGCGCTGGTTCCGGCGTGAGCGCTCCTGGTCCATAGCGCGAGCATCAAGGATGGCTGTCATAGTCCAGTAGTGGTGAGTGATGGCACGCCTCTCCATCGAGTGCACTCTGTGGAGGACCGCTTCTGTGAACTCGTTCAGGATCTGGCGTCGTCCCTCGTTGTCATCGCCATCTGCAAACATGGACCGGACCACTGCTCGGTAACCCGTGAATGAATTCACCGCGGTGGCATGCTGTAAAATGCGAGTCGCATGGGGCTGGATCTCCGCCATGGCTCTGTAGAAATGAAGGTGTGGGATCCAGAGGGACGTGTTTTATAGACCAGATGTAGCTCTACGGGTGTAGTCCGTGATACGTACTATTCTGATGGGTTAGTCCAAAAAAGGGAGCAACAACAACAACAACAACAACAACACAGATTACAGATCAATCCTTTTATTATTCGTGAACAACATAGAAATGCATGTACTGACCTGTCTGTGGGGGTTTCCCACAATGGCGTTCACCTTCGCGTCTTTTCGTGTACGTCCGTGTCTTTTCGTTAAAGTCCGTGTATTTTCGGTAAAGTCCGTGTCTTTTCGGTAAAGTCCGTGTCTTTTCGGATCGGTGACGTCCGTGTCTATCGTCCGGGCACTTCGCGTCTGCGCCTGCATTGGGTATGTATAAGGGTCTTCATACGCGCGCGCAATGCGGCTCAGTGGTACACCAGTACACCAGTCTCGATCCTCGACTTGGGGTAGAGTGTGCTAAAAATAGATTACCAGCTAGCGTGCTATAAAAGGGAAGCGGCCTTGCCATTTCATCAGACACTCTATCAACCACCAAGATGTTCACTTGCACAACTTGCCAGAAGCAGTTTACTCGTCTAGATAATTTACGACGCCACGAGGCCTCCACCCACAACGATGGACTGTATACTTGTATAACCTGCGCACGGTCATTTAATCGGGAAGATGCTTTACTGCGCCACGAACGTTCAATTCATGGGCCATCCAAGCGTCCATGCGAGGATTGTGATCAACTCTTCAAACGACGCAGTCAGTTGCTGCGACACCAACGGTTGATTCATGCCCATGAGCATGAACGACAACTTCCTACTGAAGAGGAGCCACGGAAGGTGAGATCCAGTGAAGATAAGCCCGGGGAGACGAACGCCACTGGTGATGCGATGAAGGAGAGCCCGCCTATACCCACAGTTGAGAAGAGCCTGAATATCCAGCCGGACCCCAGCGTTACGGTTTCGAGTCCTGACAACATCGAACATTTTCTGGTGGAGCCCATAAATGTTCCTAGCGATCTCTTACAGGACAACCATCCAATCAGTGACATCGATCGGCGCCATTGGTCCATGACACGGTACTGTTTCCACCCTCAAGATATCTACAATTTCCCACTGACCAACCGCACCTGTCTACGCAGCTACGTGGAAGCCATCTTCAATGATCAAACTACGGCCTTTACATTGAATGTCGCTTTCGGGTACATCTTACGTCACAAAAAGACGGACCAGTTACAGTATTATTATCCCAGTGCCAACAACCATGTGTTTGACCAGCCGGTCACCATCATTAACCGGGGGTCACTAGAGACGATGCTGGAGATACTGGACACCGTGGATGCCTTGAGATGGGCGCATCGTCAACGCCCCAACATTCAATGGGTGGTAGAGAGGGTAACCAATGTCACGTTTTTCCTGACCAAGCTGACCGATCACCCCCATCGGTTGAATGCGTCACCCGTGCACTGATGAATATCATGCTGTACACACACTCTATGTCTACATGCTGCTCGCTGACTTGAGCTCAGTAAACACTTGACCTAATGTGACAATGTGTTAAATAATAAAACATGGTGTTTGATATTTCAATTTGTTTTGCTGTGAACATACTAAACATACCCAGGGCGGCTCCCCCCAGCCTGGGTATGATGTAACATTGGGGTAATAAACTATATAAACATTACTAAACTTGTTGTTCCCAAAACGGCTATTTTCATACCCTTCGGCCACCGCGCATGCGCAGAAGGCCGATATGTCAACCCCACACCCAGCCCATTAGATGCCCCTTCACATAAGCTTCACTTGGATACCTCACTCGACCCCATCGGACCATTTTATCTAGGGACTACTTTTTCTCCGCGGAAGGTTTTTCCCGCGACCTAATCACCGCCAGACATGACCGCATCACTGCGGATGAATACATCTTTCACAGCCGCCATCTTAAACCCACCACCCACCCTTCCACCACAGCCGCCATCTTAAACCCACCACCCACCCATCCACCACAGCCGCCATCTTAAACCCACCACCCACCCATCCACCACAGCCGCCATCTTAAACCCACCACCCACCCATCCACCACAGCCGCCATCTTAAACCCACCACCCACCCATCCACCACAGCCGCCATCTTAAACCCACCACCCACCCATCCACCACAGCCGCCATCTTAAACCCACCACCCACCCATCCACCACACCCCATGTGACACAATACGCGCTTCTGATTGGCTGTCGCGTGTGACCTCCACGTGTCCTCCACAAAATATGCAAATTTCTGAGGTCAAAAGACCTCCAAATGCTCTTTGTATACTACTTACGAATTGGCTCAAAATAACGCCAATGTAATAAATTAAAAATTCACGGAATGTCAGCTCTCGATTTGTTGTTGTTCCGGAGGTACGGTATAAATTTAACAGGGGCCCCGGGCCTGGTATGGGTATTGTTCCCATTTGATTATCCCTTCGTTTTGTTCAACTGGTAACTTGATTATTTTGGCTTCGTAATTATACTATAGTGTATAACCCACCCTTGGCCCGCCCCTACTCACTGTGCTTTGCCACAGATACCACCTGAGCATCCTCCAATGGCGACAGATTACCTTATACATGTTCCCGGTTCCAGTGGGTGATACATGCCTGATTATTCTTTCTCGCCAACTCCATTGCTATGTTGTTTTTATTTCAACCTTCCGACCAAAAAACTTTCCGGCCTCCAATGGGCGTTTGATAGCCCTTTTAATTTTAATTTCATTAAGGCGACCTCTGGTAATATCCTAAATCACGCGGGACTGTTGTAGTATTTGACAGACTCTATTAAAGTTCGATTCCAAGTTACAATTTGTACTTGTTCTCATTTTCCCCCTGTCCATTCTTCTCCGTACGGAAAAGAATGGACGGAAAAGAATGGAATTCTTCTCCGCACGGAAAAGAATGGAAAGACGGTGTGAGACTGGTATTTGGTGCAAACGGTGACGGTCGATTACTAATGCTGACAGAGAATCTTATTGTAGTGAACGTCTTCATACTAAATGTCAGAACATACGCCTATATTAGGATGACTATGTCAACATTTAAAAATTTCTAAGTGTATTGTCAATATCAATTTGTTACCCTCAAGGATATCTTCCGAACTCATATACTATTACACAGTACTCGGCATCAATACAATGTCAAAATATCCATGGGTCTCCGTCGCGGTCCGCTCTGGTTACCAAACAGGGATCCTGCAAGACTTCGACAATGGACCATTCGTCTACTGCAAGTGCTCTACATGAAATTGACAGATCTGACATAATGACGCGAGGAAAAGTGTTGAATTCCAATTCGAGAATACGGAACATAGTAATCATCTTTGCTACCGCAATTAAACATTGTCAGGCTATATCAATCACTGTTATATTAGGTGCTAAAATAAAATGGCAACGTGAAATTATCCCTCTTCTTGATTGAGTAGTAATGTGGAAAACGTATAACTTGTCTAAAATAGGCCGCAGACAGCTATGGTGCCTTTTTGTTTAAGAAAGAAAAACAAGAAGCAGACGGACTATCAATAGAAAAGGTCATCCATAAACGAGTAGAAAGCTTTTAGCGTCAGTGTGCCTTTTTATTGTTTTTGTATCGATTCAAATGTTTAGCCTTTTGCATGTGACGTAATAGATCATTGATATTTAACTTCATCACAACCAATATTTTAACTCACTGAAGACAACACAGATCAGATGTGCCACACCTGAGATGCCACCGATGTAAAGATTGTCTAATGCAAATATGATCCTTTGACTTTCACCAATATAGGATGTAGACCTGCCATCCTGTACCCCAATACCCACTCCAAGCAATTGTTACAGGCACAGATTTCTGGAAGAACCCGCCTATGGTTCTCCCAGTTTTTTCTGGACGGCGTTGTGTGTACAGAGGGGTACAAAGACAAAGGAATCACCCACGCGACCACAATATACAATGAACACATACTTACCAATATAACCTAATCAAAAACCAAGCGATGAACCTGTACATAGACAATTCTTCTATTCTATTTATATCTCCATCCGCCCATTTATTATTATTTACTTATTTATTTATTTATATATTTATTTACTTCTTTATTTGTTTATTTGATTATACAGCGCTTGTAAACATCTTTAACAAACTAAGAAATATAACGTGTAATTAAAATAAAACATTGAGTTGATGGGCTGCGAAATCCGTACGGGAAGCGGCCCTTAAACTGCAATTTCAATCAATTTTAACTCATATTTTCCCGACTTTCTGGATGGGTGAAATGCTAGATTGTACATATTGTCTCGCATTTTAATAAATTATAATGTCGATCTGAAAGGTTGATCATTCAAATATTAATGTTAGTACGATAGCTAAAAGTAAAACATCCATTTGGATATCATCCCACATGTAACTTGTCTTTAATGGAGACAGATTATTGTCGCTCGGTGTGTTAAAAGTCAGATTAAAATGAGACCGAGCGTTGTCTTATTTTCAACGTATGACGTCATCCTACTGATGAAGGCACGACGTTTTTTCGTGTTTTTTTTCAGCGAACGGTCATGAAATCAATCAGAATTGTCTTTGTATCAGTGGAAGTAGCCCGAAAGAATAAGACGACATCGTCGACCTCCATTGGGGTCATAATTTCTTTCGGATCGGAAGAAATTATGCTATTGTAATGTGAAATTAAAATTAAATGATTATCTACATTCAATTAACTGAAAATTAAGAAATACTACACATCGAATTATCACTATGCAAACACGACTGTTTTCGTAGTATCAGCGAAACTGAAGATATATTACGGATGTGTAATATATAATTCAAATCTAATCATCGCACGAGGTTGAAATCATTGGATACCTTTCAGCTGATAGAATAGCGATGCAACAAATATACATTACTGATTGAACTGTTAATCTTCCTATCGAGTATAATAGGATACCTTGATGGATAATCCAAGGAAAGACACGACAGAAATGGATTGGTCGATGATATCTCTGGAGCAGGAGCAAGACCATCATCGTTCAGTCTGTACAGCCGATATTGTTTTACCGAGCCTTTCTGATCACAATCATGCCTGAGTGTACATTCTCTCGGTCTGGTCGTTGCGTTGTATGAATATAGGGCTAAATAAAGTTTAATAGCCTCTTGGAATATATTCCTCTCCTGTTGGTGATCTTCTTCTTGAAAAATAAAACTTTTTAAACTGAATACGATATCAAAATTTCCTCATGACCCACTCTTACACATTAAAACCGACCAAGAGAATTTATATAAGAGTGTGATAATCAGGGAACACACCAGAGTTTCTAATTTCATGATAAGGGAGACCTAGCAATTTTGACCACATGAAAACTGTTCTGAACTTCATCGTTGCTGATATGTATAATACCATCCTGTTGGGCATTATCACGCTTTCAAACGGGCATATGCGAATCGATGGTTGGGTTCTTCTACCGACCGGTCGAGGTCAGGGAGTAACTTTGTAACAGCCTCACGTATGCTGCTTTGGTGAACGTAAAAATCATGGCTCATTTATGGAACGAAAATTGGACCAAAACGGGTAGGCCAACAATGTTCCCGTTTTTCGCCATCATAATTTGGAAGCTGGACGTGAAAGGTTTATTTTATTTAAATCTCTCTGACAAATTTCTCTGAAAATTGGGACGAATACGACACTTTTTGTATTTCTTCAGAGTTTTCAAGGAGGGTAGCAAGGGTTTCGGTTTTTGCTACAACAATGTCATGTGCCTTGAAGTACTTGTAAAAGCTTTCTTTTTAAGATGATATATAGATATAACAGGTTTGCGCCAAAGATTATTCGACTATTAGTGTCGGAAGCTGGGACCCAATTTTTTTATTTTCAGCTGAACTGAAGAACTCCAGAGCACACACTTCTGTACCAACATAAAAGTCGCAAATGAACTTTAAGTATCTAAATTTCTCTAATTATTTCAATTGTAAGTGTGTAACAGTTGTAGGAAAGTCCTGCTTACTATTCCCCACTGATGATAATTATATCATCTGCAAAAGATGTTGCACAAATATTGCGATCGCTGCCACTGTGCGCCAAACCCCGTATATAACCTACATAAGCCAGCTACTTCAACGACTGGAGATTTCAACGGTTCTTGGAAATACCAGATATTGGTCCGGAGTTGCATTACAAAATAAATTAGTAACATACATGTACGTTCGCATCTCGCACCACACGTTAAACATTTGCATCATCGCCCGAATCATCACTAATTGCCCCACAAGAACGCCTGGCCACACAGTTGCCTCGTGATACCAGCGTGCGACCACAGGGGCTCGTTACTGTTGTTAACCCTATAGTCTGTGGGCTTATGTAAAAAAAGCAAAATTTTGGGTAGATTCTTGGCACCAATGTTTAAGCACACCTAGAAACATCACTGATTAAGAAAAAAATGGGTGCCAGTTTTTGCATTAACATTTAGGGCCTCCATTTTGAATTTCAAAATGGCCGCCTTTTTTTAGCCGATCTGTATGATTTTTTGTTATTCAACATTATTTTAAACATGTAATCGAAATGTGCGCAAATAGTTTGGGTTTGAAATGCATTACAGTTGAGACAACTGTTCATCTGAACTCGTTTGCATGGATATTAACCTGTTTTCGACGTTATTATCAAGAAATATTGGTATCAATGTGCAACTTCTTACTGTAGTCCGTGAGCTACTAGGGCTCACCTTGCACCCCCCACTACAGACCGAAACTATGTTTTTTATGTGCTTTAGGACATGTCAGATAAGAAACAATTTGTTAACAGTCGATAAACTGGGACTCGCTACCCTTTTAATCACTTCGAAATTACTCCTGTGTTAATAAGTACAATTTTTGTGACAATAGGGGGTAGGGTTACAAGAATAGTCTTATCTTCCATAATTATTATCCAATCTTTATAATGTTGGCCACATATTATTCAGCATTGATTGCTGCATCGAATATTTACAAGATAATATCACTATTTGTTGGGTATGACATCACACAGGGACCATACATACAAAAGTAGCAGTAGTAGCGAAAGCGGGCGTTTTGGGTGAGGGTGTGCTTGAGCGATTGAGGGACCATTCTTGGTTCGAATGCGTCGGGTGAGGTGTCAAGCCCTCGTTAGTAGACCACGGCTTGAGGGATCTCCACATGATCTGTGATGTCATTGGTGACGTCATCAGTAGTAGTAGACAAAGTAGGCATTTTGAGGATGCGGAGGAAGGTTTTTGGGGTAGAGACGGACCATCCGTGGTCTAAATGGACCGTGTGGGGTGTCCCTCTGCATCTACATGCAGAGAGTTACAAGATGACACCCCGCACGGTCCATTTATATCACGGATGGTCCATCTCTATCCCTTCCTCCGCATCCTCAAAATGCCTACTTTGTCTACTACTCCTACTGATGTCACCAATGACATCACAGATCATGTGGAGATCCCTCAAGCCGTGGTCTACATACCGAGGGCTTCACTTTGACACCTCACCCGACGCATTCGAACCAAGAATGGTTCCTCAATCGCTCAAGTACACCCTCACGCACCCCAAAACGCCAGCTTTCGCTACTACTCCTAAAGCACATAAAAAACATAGTTTCGGTCTGTAGTGGGGGGGGGGGGGCTGCAAGGTGAGCCCCAGTAGCTCACGGACTACTGGTATATGACAAATATTTTCTGCTCACAGTATGTAATAATGCATATCCAATGTGAACCAAATAAATTCCATGAAAATCAGAGCTTCTGAGCTAGTTCACCAGGGCGTTGAAGCGTTAAGCT
Organism: Hanleya hanleyi; assembly: GCA_036873755.1. Lineage (NCBI taxonomy): Eukaryota > Metazoa > Mollusca > Polyplacophora > Lepidopleurida > Hanleyidae > Hanleya > Hanleya hanleyi. The sequence continues at coordinate 1,623 of JAVTVY010038439.1, read as the reverse complement.
GGGCGTTGACGGGCGTTGAGATGGGCATTAAGGCGTAACGACGGGCTTTGACGGGCGTCGCTGCATTTCGATGAATTGGTGTCAATTCCATGGAAATCAGAGCTTCTGAGCTAATTCACCAGGGCGTTGAAGCGTTAAGCTAAGCGTTGACGGGCGTTACTGTCTATAAAAGCGAGCGTATTTCCAAAAACACGCACAGTCGACGTTCAACCGTCAACATGACTTATACTTGCTCTGAGTGCGAACGCACGTTCACCAGACATTACGATATGATGCGACACCAGAACAATATACATGGGATTGAAGACTCCGAGGAGTCCGTTGAGGGGGATACTGATACAGAGACTGCTGAGACTGTATCGACTGATACCGAAACAGAGATTGCTGAGAGTCTATCTAGTGATACGGAGAGCTTGACCTCAGATAGTCAGCATACGTCCGTGGAAAGTGAGGCAGAACCCACCTTCTGGGATCGTATTGTGACAGCAGCTATCAATACCTACGCTGCAGCGATCGAGGACGCCGGAGAGGATAATTTACAACAGACGTACACCCAAATGCGCCCCCGCATCAGGAAAACAGCCATGGCGATCTATGAACAGTATACCTTACTACCGCTTGAAATGAAAGGCGACCCCACGCACAGGTCCATCATGAAGGCCAAGCGTCACTTTGAAGAGGCTATGGGGCTACCACCCACCGTGGCCCTGGAAAATGCGATCAGAATGCGCAAACAACTGTTTCAGGACATGCTGCCCGAAGAATATCCAGGCCTGTCCGACGATGATTAGAATAAACGGTTCAGAGCGAACTTGGCTGAAGATGGAACTTGCTGAAATGGCGACTTCTGATTGGACAAGACTACATCTAACGGACAGGAACGAATATGATAGATGCAAATGGTGGCCTCTGATTGGGCAAGAGTCTTTTTGAGTTGTAAACATACCCAACGCAGCTCCTCCAGCGTGGGTATGATGTAACATTGGGGAAAATAAACTATATGAAAAAACTTCTTGTTGTTGTTGTTCTCTCATGTGTCATCCTTGTTTTTGTTGTTGTTGTTCTGTCTCCGGTCTATATCATGGCGTCAAGGCGTTATGTTAGAGCGTTAAGGCATAACTACAAGCGTTGACGGGCGTCAGTGCATTTCGAAGAATTAGTGACAATTACATGGAATATCTAGAAAATCAGAATTTCTGAGCTATTTCACCAGGGCGTTGAAGCGTTAAGCTTGGCGTTGGCGGGCGTTGCTACAATATGACACCTCATAAGACGCATTCGGACCAAGGATGGTCCCTCTCTACACCAAATACCTTCCTTTCACTGCCCCAAAATGTCCACTTTGGCTACTACTCGTACTGATGACGTCACCAATGACGTCACAGATGACGTGAACATCCCTCAAATTGGGGTCTACACCCCAAGAACTACAAAATGACACCTCACACGACGCATTCGGACCAAGGATGGTCCCTCTCTACACCAAATACCTTCCTTCACTGCCCCAAAATGTCCACTTCACTTACTACAACCAACTGCGCATGCGCAGATTGACGCGACTTGCATTTAAAGACACGCCATTCTGACTCTACCCCACACCTTCCACGACCCATTCGGACCCAT
>JAVTVY010038438.1:0-15903 GCA_036873755.1 Hanleya hanleyi | reverse complement strand
CGTATAGAAAAAATGTGTACCAAAAATCATGCACAATTTGTGCCCATTGAGATACGCTGTTGGTATCGAAGAAGGATGTTGAAATTGAAGTTAAAGAGATAATAATTAATTAATCAAACGTAACATATAAAGATGCCGACGTACTTACAAGAAACCAAATGCCCACAAAAGGACAACTGCTATAGGTGGTCAATGGACAGTCCGATGAGATCTACAGATCTATATCAACTCAATAAGGTCTTAGTCATGCCTATAAAAGTATATGTGCAGTAATATACACGGAACAATTTACTACAGAACAGAGCTGGAAAATTAATACAATATGATAGTTCTAATCGCACAAGATTTGATTAACTAAATTGTCTAAAATTGTTAATATCGAGGTGGTATCTTATACTGTTCAAATGTAGCAACGACATTTCTCCTATCTATTTATCTGAATTGTTTCAAAGAGTAAATACTGGATATTGTATGAGATCTTTTGTTAAACAGCTTATATATGTTACAAAATGTAATTTACATACTGATGTAGCGGATTTCCACTAGGGGTAACTCTTACCCTTAATTTCCTAAGTTCACTTTTTCGCTGCCACCATATATTACTTCAAGGTAAGTTATTTTTTTTAGTTTTCAAACTTGTTTGCTTTAATTTACCCTAAATGTCTGACTTGGTTGATTCTCTTATTTTATTAGACTAGCTCTGTTTATTTCTTCTGTCAAGCTTGTCTGTTTACTTCTCGCTGTTTACCAGGTCTGTAACTTTGTTAACTTCGTCCATTAACTTCATCTGTTAACTTCTTCTGTTAACTTCGTCTGTTAACTTCTTCTGTTAATTTCATCTGTTCTTGGTAACGTTCGAGCTTACTCAATGGAGACGCCGCTACTAGGTAGGTTCGTATTTATTTATCTTAATATATTTCAGCTGTAGTTTGTCAAGTCCGTCTGATTGGTCGTGGTCACATGTTATTTCAAATTCTCAACTTATCTTCAAAAATCATCAATTGTCCAAACAAATTGTTCAAATTCAACATTAACAAGTCTCCAAATTTATTTACAGAATGTACAACATCTTTCTTTATGCCAGTTATTATTCTGAAGTACCGTATCTCAATTTTCAGCTTCTGTTATAAAAGTTCCTAGGGTACTATTCTTACGGGTACTTTTAGGTTGGTATTTGTAAATATGAAAGTTCCTGGGGTAATTTTGTATGGGGTAATATTTCCCCACCAAGATAGGCAACACTGAAATGTTCCTAAAGATATATTTTCCTAGAAGGTAATTCCTTGAGGGTAATTCCTTGAAGGTAATTTCTTGAGGGTAATTTCTTGAAGGTAAATCCTTGAGGGTAATTTCCTGAAGGTTAATCCTTGAGGGTAACTACTTGAAGGTAAGTACTCTACAAGGTAATTCTTTAATAAATTTGTACTTGCTGGATCTTAATCTTGTGTTCTTTATTTACCATAAATATTCAATAATCAGCACTTCAACCGTGTGTATGTATTTAGTGTGGCTAGGAGATGTTTGCCCTTCGCCTCTCCGAGACCGAATGTTCATTTGTCATTTCTCGATCCTATTTATAGTTTTTGGTTGCTAACCAATTACGTAACGTTACTATGCCTTGAATGAAACGAGTAATTTGATTGGCTGTGGTGAAGGCCGAGTCAAAAATATGACGTCACTAGCAGCAGATTGTAGGATTTTCAACAAGGCGGCGGGAATTTGAACGCTCTTTTCTAAAAGGCATATGTCGGTTTCTATCATCAAAATAGGTATCAATTTGATCAGATAATCTGTGAATCGTATATCACTTTGAAGCATATTTCCTGAGCTTCACGTTGTTATCTCTAATTTAAATTGGAAACGCTCTTTAGCCAAAGAAGGACAGATTATCCAGCCTGAACGTGTGAGCAAATGTGCGCAGAGTGTATGTGGCGAGAACATTGACTTTTGCTACGGTTACGGCAAGAATGATTGCCAAACTACTGAAAGCTAATCATTATCGGACTAAATTGTTTCCAGCAAGGTAAGTCTAAACACTCATAGTTGTAAGATATATTATTTTTGAGTACTGAACAGAGTCCTAAAGTTGATAGATGTAAGATTTTCTCTAGTTCAAAATCCAGGTGCTCGCTAAAACCAAGATGGCGGCTCACTGGCGATCGTAAAATCTAGCAGGGCCAATATAATTTTAAAAATCAATATATCGACAACTACTATACTCTGAAACTTTATACTTCAGGACAATATAATATAATATGTGTACTTTCATATCCTGACGGGATTTTACACAAGAAAAAATTATTTCAAGTATAAACTTACAATTGAACACAGGAGGGGTCCGCCAAAAACCTTCCACTTCAATAGAATTATACCGACAGAAGCAGACGATAAAAACGTAAACAAATAGGATTGTGAAATGCGGGAATACAGGAGGGTCCAGAGGATGGCATTTGTTTACTTCACTGTCAGATCTGTATTCCTCGCGTAAACAGTCATTTATATAAAGTCAGCTGTTCATTCGATGATGATAAACCGGAAGTATCAATTTTTGTCACAATACCCCCTCCTAATTTTGTTCGTCCCCGAACAAAGAATTAACCCTAAACTGGCATTTACAAAAATAACGCAACCATTATTTCAACATTCAACAGTTTATAACTTGAACAAAGTACATTTGTTTTGGTATTTTTCTTATGGGTTTTTCTGTTTCCAATAGCTCAAATAAAGTCCAACGTTCATCCTTCCTTCAGGTGAAATGTTTTTCAATTAACAATCAAACAATAAACGCGAACAGTAGGGAAAAACTGTGTCAATTGTCTAAATTCAATTGAATTATCTTAAAGTCAACATTTGTGTTGTCGGTGTGTGCACAATGGACAACCTGTACTCGTTCGGCTCCGGACAACTTCTTTGGAGATCTTCTTCCCATTTGGTAGAATTGTGGTTATTAATGTATGGAGATGTTCCCACTGTCCATACTCCTCCCTTGGGGTGATAACCGTGGGTATGTTGTTCCCTACAGCTTTCTCTGACACAGAATCTTCACATACTTCAGTAGGCTCGGCGGGTGGCGACATGTGAGTTGCAGCTTCTGACTCTGCTACAGGAATTGCAGTGCTATCAGGCCAGGTGCTGGGAGAAATGTAGACAGGTGTTGGTTTGGATGAAGGTTGTGTCACTGTGGCAGAAACAGGGTGAGTTTGTTCGAGAGTTGGTGGAAGTAATGGAGACTCAGGGTCGTAGTGTGGTGAAGTTACAGTGATGGGTGGTTGGTATGGATAGACTGGTGTTAGTGGTCCTGTATACCGCAGATACTTCCCTGAGGTTGTGATTGATTCGACCGGCTTAGATTCGACCGGCTTAGTGGCAAGGACATTGGTCACAGTTGTTGCAGTTGGTTTTGGGCTGGGCTTCAAGAAACTCCCGATTGGTCGTGGTACCCTTGCGGTGGTTTTGTCAGCTGGTGCAATCTTGAAGATTGGGGTACACCGAATCGTCGTGGAAGCTCCTGTCGCATCAGTGATAGGGATGACTATGTCGTCCATCAGTGGTGTTCCGGGACTCCTTACTGGTTCTAGAGTTGGGGCCACCTCCATCACTGCTGGCTCTGGTGATGTTATCTTGGCCATCTTCGGTGGAGCTGGCTTCCCCTTAACCTTCATTTCCTTCCTTTTTATTCCATTTGGTTTTGTTGACCTGCGGGCCGTCCTCACCCATGGTGCTGCTGGGCACTGGCACAAATGAACTTGCAGGCGGCCTGGCTCACCTAGTTCCTCGTTGCAAAACAGGCAGGAGTAGTTTTTCACGGCTCCAGGTTCCTTCGCACTTGTAGGATTTGCTGCTGTTTCTGGAGCTGCCATCACCCACGGTGCTCCAGCGCAGTGGCACAAATGTAAGTTTAAACTGTCCGGGTGGTCCAGTTGCTCATGACAGAACATACACTCAACTCGATCTCTGGCACCAAGGAGTTTACATATAGATCTGTGCCTGCTTAATCCGGCCTGGTGGCGATACTGATTCCCACAAACACACCTGTACGGCAATTCTGACATCTTAACCTGGAAATATTGAATAGAGGAACATTTATTAGTACAGCCTGTATTGTCAACAGTCTTGTCCATTTCTGTCCGTTTGTTCTGTCCTGTATACAGCTGTCATTGTTTTTCCTATTTTCTACTGATTGGCCAACTGCTGTGTTTGGTTCCCTCATATAATTTCAATCGGTCAAAGTGGACAACCTTTGTTTTAGCTTGTGGGTTGAGCTGAACTCGATAAACTGTGTCATCCAGCTTGCTAAGGACTTGATAAGGACCTTTCCAGTTGCAGGACAACTTAGAGGTAAGATTCTTTTTCCTAGTACTGTCATAAAGCCATACTAAATCTCCAACTTTATATGGACTTCCATTTTTCCGAAGATCATAATTTCTCTTCTGTCGAATGGTGTTTTTCTTTTGCGTTTCCCTTGCTCTCTCATGGGCAACTTCAATTCGTTCTCGTAGCTGTTCAGCATATTCCGTATCTTCAGGGACAGGCATATCCAGACTTCTTCCAGTTACAAGATCCAGTGGAAGTGGCGTTTCTCTACCCATCATCATCATCATGGGAGTTTCCTGAGTAACGTCGTGGATTGAAGAACGGTATGCCATAAGGGCAAATGGTAGCTGTTCATCCCAGTCCCTCTGATTTTGCTTTACCATCATTGCAAGACGATCTTCTAATGTTCGGTTAAATCGTTCAACCATCCCATTGGATTGCGGGTGATAAGGGGTTGTGCGGGTTTGATCTATTTCCAGGAGTCGACAAACTTCTCGAAATACCTTAGATTGGAAATTTGTTCCTTGGTCTGAATGTATTTGCTTAGGGACTCCAAACCTGCAGATGAACTCTTTGACTATTTTGTCAGCTACTGTTTCTGCCTCTTGATTTCGAATACCATATGCCTCTGTCCATCTCGTGAAGTAGTCGGTAACGACAAGGATATACTTGTTTCCCTTATTAGATTTTGGTAGAGGTCCCATAATGTCCACAGAGATTCTTTCCATAGGAGCTCCAACTTGATACTGTCGCAGGGGTGCGCGTTTCCTTCGTGGAGGTGACTTCCGAGATGCACATGTGTCGCATTGCTTACACCACAGCTCAACGTCTTTCCTCATCCCCTGCCAGTAATACCGATCGGATATTTTGGTGTAGGTTTTATGAATTCCAAGATGTGCAGCAGTCTTTGCTGTATGTAGTTGCTGAAACACTTCCTTGTGGAGATTCTTTGGTAGTACTAATAACCATCGATGTTCTGACCCATCATTTGATTCCCATTTAAGATGAAGAACACCTTCAATGAAGCTGAGACGATCCCATTTTCCCCAGTAGGCTTTTGTTATTCTATTCTGAGAAGAGACCTTTTCCCAGTTAGGTTGTTCAGAATGTTGCTTTTTGACATCTATTATCACCATTAAATTTTCGTCACATTCTTGTGCTTCTTTCAGTTGTTGATTTGACCAGGGATTGTCATCTGAGGATGTTTGGGGTTCTTTATCTAGTCGTCGCTTTTGTTGTCTTGTCACAACCTTAACTTGATATTGGCCTTTCGGTGGTTTGAGGTTCCTGCGTTTTTGAAACCCTCGCTCCTTGTAACTCCAACACTTCGGTACCCACATAACCTTGGTTACAGTTGTTCCGATTGGTCCTGTGTGATCTGTTTGGACTGTGACACTCCGCTTTTCCTCAGGTAATAGCACAGGAAGGATGAAACCAGAATCAGGCTCTTCATACCCAAACTTCTCACACCACTTGCACGGCATTCTTGACAATGCATCCGCATTACCATGTTGCTTTCCGGGTCGGTGGATGATATCGAAGTCAAAGGTACTCAGCAGACCCAACCATCGTGCCATCTGTCCTTCGGGCTCTTTGAAATTTAACAACCATCTGAGAGCACTGTGATCGGTCCGTATGGTGAAGTGTCGACCTATGAGATAATGCCTGAACTGTTTAACAAACATTACTACTGCTAAGAGTTCCCTTCTTGTAACACAGTAGTTTCTCTCTGCTTTACTAAGGACCCTACTTGCATATGCGATTACCTTCTCGTCACCTCCTTGATTTTGTGACAGAACGGCTCCAATTCCATATCCACTGGCATCTGTATCGAGAATAAAATCACCCTGTGAACTGGGATACGCTAGGATAGGGCTGTTCATGAGCAGATGTTGCAGTTGCCGGAAAGAAGTTTCGCATTCTTCCGTCCATAGGAATTCCTTGTTGGCTTCTGTCAAACGATGCAGGGGTCTTGCAGTTTCCCCAAAATTCTTGACAAATCGACGGTAATATGATGCTAGACCTAGAAAACTTCTTACTTCATGCTCATTAGTCGGTGTTGGCCAGTTCTTAATGACTTTGATCTTTTCCTCATCTGTAGAGATGCCTTCAGCTGATACCACGTGTCCTAGGTAACCCACTTTTTGTTGGAACAAATGGCATTTCTTTGGCTTGAGCTTGAGATGAGCTTGTCGTAAACGCTGAAAGACTTTCCTGAGGTTAACTATGGCTTCATCCAGTGTTTTCCCAAATATGATGACGTCATCTAAATACACCAGGCAAATGTTCCACTGATATCCGGCCAGTGCCATTTCCATTAACCTCTCGAACGTTGAGGGCGCATTGCATAGGCCAAAGGGCATTACCTTGAATTGCCAAAGTCCACTCCTGGAGGTAAATGCGGATTTCTTCTTTGCATCCTCATCCAAATCCACTTGCCAATATCCGCTAGCCAAATCAAGGGTAGAAAACCATCTGGCTCCATGGAGTGAGTTGAGCGAATCATCTATTCTGGGCAGGGGGTAAGCGTCCTTAACAGTAACGTTGTTCAGGCGTCTGTAGTCCACGCAGAATCGAGTGCTCCCATCTTTCTTGGTTACCAATACTATTGGGGATGCCCAAGGACTTGTTGATCTCTCAATAATACCCCTATCAGACATGTCCTTTATCTGTTTGTCTGCCACGTCTTGTTTCTGTATTGGTAAACGTCTGGGTGCTTGTCGCAATGGTGGGGCATTTCCTGTGTTGATTGAATGTTGCACACCCTCTGCCCTGCCCAAATCTGCGTCATCCTTAGCAAAGATGTCTGAAAATTCCAATAACAGTGCCTTTACCTTGCATTTATCTTTAAGCTCCATCTTCTCCGTACTTCTCTCATATACGGACTTCAAATATTCAGGTAATTCTGATTCTGATTTGCTAAGATTACAGACATACTTGGAGGATGTTTCTCTGACTTCTTCTATGATAGCCTCATCTTCTTGTTCGACTATTCCGGAAGTGGATAGAATTGGACTCATTACTGCAATGGTAGTGTCTTTATATACTACTTCAGAGTCAGTCCCTGCATTTATGACTCTTATTGGATAAAATTCTCTTTCTGTGTCCACAAGGGTCCTACCTATGATCATTTGTGTGTGTTTTTGTTTGTTTGCCAAAGGTTCACATATAGCCCATTTTCCCAAGATTCTCTGACCACACCCTGTGGGCTTACTTGGAATAATCATTTGTTCACCAGGCGGAATAACTACAGTCTGGGGAACTATTAAGCGACAATACCCTGCTTCTTCAGGTTGCCTTGTACACAAAATCTGCAACCCATTACAGGTTATACTTCTCCTCTGAAGATGAATTTCACAATTGAATTCCGTTAAGAAGTCCATGCCGAGGATACCATCGTTCTGGATGTCTGCAACAACCATCTTTAGTTTTGCTGGTTCAGGTAATATCCCTGGATCCAATTCGCACATCCCGATGATACTAAGTGGTTTATGATCTGCAGTAAGCAACTGGACCGCAGTGGGCTTTACGTCTGGTTGATCTTTTAGGGGTAAACGGAAGAGAACTCTTTTTGATAATATTGAAACACAGGCTCCGGTATCAATTAAGAATGAAAAGGTAATGTCCCCTATCTGAACTGGAACATAAAGTCCACTCTCAGTGCTCCTTTCTCCCACCTCCAGCACTGGAACATTAGATCCAATATTCGCTGTCTTTATCAGGTGAGCTGCAGAACAATCACTTATGTGTGGTTCTTCTTTTATCTTTGAGAAGTTTCCATGTCGTTCCAACGACGGTATTTGGGGCTTTTCGGCTCTTACAACCTTCCCTTGCCCCTTGTGGTCGGTTGTTCCCCGTTTTCCGACTGTGCTTTGCCTATGACATCCCTGCTCGGACAAACCCGGCTGTAATGTCCTTTTTCGTGGCACGTGTAACATTCTACGCTGGACAATGGACGTCTTTCTCTTGGGTGTCTGAAGCTATTGGACATGGTTTCACCAGTTGACATCTTCTTCAGCATTTCCTCTATTTCCTGGATTCTTTTCTCCAGCTCCTTTGAAGGGTGTTGAGTCACTTCCCTAACAAATTTCCTTGAGGAATTACCACCTCTCTGTTCTTCTATTTTTCGGTAACCCTCAACCTCTAGAGCCAGGGTGACTGCTTGCTGAAGATCTTCAGGTTTGCCTTGATACACCTGCATTCTCATCTCTGCATCTTCTAGCGCATCTATGAAGTGTGTCTTGGCAAGTCTTTCTAGATGATATGACGTCATTCCAGGATAGGCCAATGTTGCAAGCTTGCGGATAGCTTGTCCCAGTTCCCGTAGAGTTTCCTTGGTTTTGCGTCTCCTTCCCCGAAGCTCTGCGAGGTACAACTCGGCTTGATCACTTGGCCCGAAGCGGGAACTGAGGATTGCTACTAATCTGTTGAAGTCTTGCTGTTCTTCATCTGTTAGGGTACAAGCCAGTTGTCTTGCAGGACCATGCAGGTGAGCGAAGAGATAGTCTGCCTTCTCTTGTTCACTCCATTGATTTATTCTGGCTATGGTTTTGAAGACTTGATAGTATTCCTTCCAGGAAGTTTCCCCGCTGTAATTTTCAAGCTTCATTTGGCGATGACTTTGAGGACGATGCACGTGAGCAGAATCGCCATGTCCTCCTGACTCACGTGGAGACGGTCTCGGAGAGGGATCTTTATCTTCGTCCTCTTCATGGTGATTTTCGAAGTTGAAGGAAACTTCCGGGTCCAGCTCTTCAATTTCTGCACGACGCCTAGCCATGCTCTCTTCTGATTGGCTACAGCTTTTATCCCACCGCTGCCACCAAATTGTAGCGGATTTCCACTAGGGGTAACTCTTACCCTTAATTTCCTAAGTTCACTTTTTCGCTGCCACCATATATTACTTCAAGGTAAGTTATTTTTTTTTTAGTTTTCAAACTTGTTTGCTTTAATTTACCCTAAATGTCTGACTTGGTTGATTCTCTTATTTTATTAGACTAGCTCTGTTTATTTCTTCTGTCAAGCTTGTCTGTTTACTTCTCGCTGTTTACCAGGTCTGTAACTTTGTTAACTTCGTCCATTAACTTCATCTGTTAACTTCTTCTGTTAACTTCGTCTGTTAACTTCTTCTGTTAATTTCATCTGTTCTTGGTAACGTTCGAGCTTACTCAATGGAGACGCCGCTACTAGGTAGGTTCGTATTTATTTATCTTAATATATTTCAGCTGTAGTTTGTCAAGTCCGTCTGACTGGTCGTAGTCACATGTTATTTCAAATTCTCAACTTATCCTCAAAAATCATCAATTGTCCAAACAAATTGTTCAAATTCAACATTAACAAGTCTCCAAATTTATTTACAGAATGTACAACATCTTTCTTTATGCCAGTTATTATTCTGAAGTACCGTATCTCAATTTTCAGCTTCTGTTATAAAAGTTCCTAGGGTACTATTCTTACGGGTACTTTTAGGTTGGTATTTGTAAATATGAAAGTTCCTGGGGTAATTTCGTATGGGGTAATATTTCCCCACCAAGATAGGCAACACTGAAATGTTCCTAAAGATATATTTTCCTAGAAGGTAATTCCTTGAGGGTAATTCCTTGAGGGTAATTTCTTGAAGGTAAATCCTTGAGGGTAATTTCCTGAAGGTTAATCCTTGAGGGTAACTACTTGAAGGTAAGTACTCTACAAGGTAATTCTTTAATAAATTTGTACTTGCTGGATCTTAATCTTGTGTTCTTTATTTACCATAAATATTCAATAATCAGCACTTCAACCGTGTGTATGTATTTAGTGTGGCTAGGAGATGTTTGCCCTTCGCCTCTCCGAGACCGAATGTTCATTTGTCATTTCTCGATCCTATTTATAGTTTTTGGTTGCTAACCAATTACGTAACGTTACTATGCCTTGAATGAAACGAGTAATTTGATTGGCTGTGGTGAAGGCCGAGTCAAAAATATGACGTCACTAGCAGCAGATTGTAGAATTTTCAACAAGGCGGCGGGAATTTGAACGCTCTTTTCTAAAAGGCATATGTCAGTTTCTATCATCAAAATAGGTATCAATTTGATCAGATAATCTGTGAATCGTATATCACTTTGAAGCATATTTCCTGAGCTTCACGTTGTTATCTCTAATTTAAATTGGAAACGCTCTTTAGCCAAAGAAGGACAGATTATCCAGCCTGAACGTGTGAGCAAATGTGCGCAGAGTGTATGTGGCGAGAACATTGACTTTTGCTACAGTTACGGCAAGAATGATTGTCAAACTACAGAAAGCTAATCATTATCGGACTAAATTGTTTCCAGCAAGGTAAGTCTAAACACTCATAGTTGTAAGATATATTATTTTTGAGTACTGAACAGAGTCCTAAAGTTGATAGATGTAAGATTTTCTCTAGTTCAAAATCCAGGTGCTCGCTAAAACCAAGATGGCGGCTCACTGGCGATCGTAAAATCTAGCAGGGCCAATATAATTTTAAAAATCAATATATCGACAACTACTATACTCTGAAACTTTATACTTCAGGACAATATAATATAATATGTGTACTTTCATATCCTGACGGGATTTTACACAAGAAAAATTATTTCAAGTATAAACTTACAATTGAACACAGGAGGGGTCCGCCAAAAACCTTCCACTTCAATAGAATTATACCGACAGAAGCAGACGATAAAAACGTAAACAAATAGGATTGTGAAATGCGGGAATACAGGAGGGTCCAGAGGATGGCATTTGTTTACTTCACTGTCAGATCTGTATTCCTCGCGTAAACAGTCATTTATATAAAGTCAGCTGTTCATTCGATGATGATAAACCAGAAGTATCAATTTTTGTCACACTGATTACAGATTTTTTAAGCGGTGGCAAACAATGGAACTGTGAAGATGGAACTTAGAAATAGTGCCATGCAATCTGAACATTCTCGAACATAGCTTGATGAGATGATAGATATCTTAAACAAGAGAAATCATTGTTGTATTTTCCTGTCTTGTTGAATACCTTGTGATAATGAAATATGTTTATTAATGTTTAGATGTTTTCCTCACGGCAGTGGCTTGGCCAGTAATGGCTGTCTTCGTCATATAGTTGTTATTCATAAATAATGTTTTTTTTATTTATAAAAAGAATCTAACTATTTCACATTTGGTCTTATACAACAATGACAATGGATATGTATGTAATAAAAATGCGCGTTCCATGCATAGATTGTAATACTGTACTCAAAAAAGAAGTTTCTAAGTCGATCTATTGCGGAAACGTTTGTCTGCATTATCATTGAATACTATAGATAAGACGACCATATACTGCCGATCTAACTTTTTTTGGTGCATTTTCCAAGCGACTGACTTCATTAACTGACTTCTGACTCCTGGATGTATAACTCAGGAGAAAATCATGCATTTTCGGCTTATGTTAAAAGCCATGCATTTGTCAATCGGGGGGTGGGAATAGAAATTCCTATATCATTCATATGCACGAAAACTGACCTTTTGCAAGTCAAATGTCAGATTGCAAATAGCAGACGTCAGATCAGGCGTTCAATATTCAGCCGTCGTCCATAAATAATTTCCGCGTCAATTATATCGTATGACATTTAGCATCAATTTCAAATGTGTATAAAATAAAAACAATAAAAAGTTCAATAACATGGCATCCCACAAGAGAGAAGCGGTCAACAGTTTTCAATGATGTAACAAGACATGATGATGGTCTTTACATACAATCCTAATAATTGTCCATTATTCTTTATCCAAATATATTTCCATGTCAGTTTCCAGAGTATGTATCTCAGTCACGCTATGATTGTGACTGTTCAAGTGAACACCATGGAGGTGTAATCCCTGTGCATATAGAAAAGTAAAAAAGTGTGATCATGACATTCACTATGTCCACATGAACATCTACAATAAAAGAGTGGCTGGGATGCAAATCAACACAGGGATCACTTTTGGTTACTGTGATGTTTTTAGAAATATGCAGTCAGTAAATTTGTCCGTGCATGCAGTCATATGACTTCGTGTCAGTACGACGGCATCGTTTTTCATCACCCTTTAATGTTGCGTTTAAGAGACAGAGATGATTAGTACCGAGTTGTGGGATAGCTGGCTTATATCCTGGCACGCGTATCTCCAACGACTAACTCCTGGCTGAAAGGGTTGCCGGGAATGGAAGCATCCTGTCGGAACTTTTATGAATTTTTCAATTTTGAATTTTTATGATATACATGGAATGGGACGGACGGTCACCACCTTCGCCGACAAAAAGTAGTCCCCAAGTTACCAAAACTGGCCAATGTTACTTAAAGAAGGGTGAATGTAGCATAATCATATACATCGGAGTATTTTGGGGAAAGCCGGACTAGTAAAACTTCGTTTTCGAGAAGCACCGCTGTTAAATGAAATATGTGTATATGTCGGTGAAATCAAAAGTTTTCTATAAGAGGGCAAGGTTTTTCTTTTTCTCACGAGACGGTGTGGAAATACAAAAGTGTAACTTTTGACGAGTAAATTGAAGGTATGGCTGCATTTGAGTTAAAATATATATCACGCACTAACTGAAATATGTTAGCGTCAAAAATCTAATGTTGACATGGGTCTGTGGCAGAGTTATTGCTCTTCGACGCCAAATAATGTTGGAGGGGGAACAATGCTGTTGCAGAGAGAGCAATAACTTTGGAGGAGGAAGCAATGAGTAGGTATCAGCACATCACCGTTTATTGGTGAGGATCAGGCCCCTCACCAGTAAATCGTGATGATGGAATCAGATGATGGTTCTAAATGATCGCCATTTAATTGGTGAGCCTTTTGTCACCTTTGAATCTTTCTCATTCTAGTCATATACTGATATACTTCAGGGCGTTTCTGCTGCATTGAATATAATAGAGTTTATCCATTATATGTGAGACTTGTTCCTGCCCTCTCTTACATTTGGCCTGTGTAGAAGCCGAGATCATATTCCAAGGAGATCAATACAAATTAGCGTGTCGCGCTTCCAATCGGATTTAGCCAATGAGCGCCTGGAGATGTATAGAGCTAAACAACATTACAGAGACAAACGGTAGTACCCGGATGACAACTCCGCGTGCACATCTGTCAACGAATTAAATGGACAATGTGTCCTCCTCTTGTTTTGGGACGAGCAAACCGATGGACGGATAGAACCTATTTGAGACGACAGAAGAGCTGATAAATCAGTTTGCAAGCTGAACTGCACTTGCATGCATGGGAGCAAGCAAAGATATGTTCTATTGAATTTATGAATCAAGACGATTTGCTGGGCTGTTGGACAATTGACTATATGTGTGTTTTCACAAGAAGACATCAAGTGAGGTTGAATGAATCCCTCTGTAATATCACGAGGTCAAAGTTGAGAGTCTATCTGTCACGTGGAGATGACCTTCCTTACCAAAAACCGTAAGAAGCACAATTCCGTGCCATTTCCAGTGCCGACCTCAAGAAAATGCCGAGTTGCATAGAAATCCAGACCTCGAACTGCGCTCCAAGATATCTAGGCGTGTATGATCTCTCAACACTCCCAGGCGCATTGACAGGTAGAACGAACAGGTGAGATAATGACAAGGTCATCATCCATTGTCTTAGAGGATTCCTAGAGCGACTGACACTTTCCAGTCGTGACTCAGACCTGTCCTCCAAGACAGCCGTGCATGCGAGGCGCTCGCCGCGTCAACCCAGAAAGGTTTCCTCGTTGGGGAATAGACCAAATTGAAACTGCCCCCTTGAGTCCCCAGTGCTGCCATATAAATGATTTATTCCTACCGGCAGCTAAAAAGCTCCAAGAATTCAGTCTAAGGAAGCATCTACGTCCTGCCATGTGTTAAGTACAGCGGCGATCCTACGGTATGAGCAGAATTCAAAGCTCTTATCCTTGTTGCTTGATAATGACAGTCCATTCGAACCAGTTTGATGTCAGATGAGTGGCTTCAGGGTGTAGCCATCTAAACAGTGGATTCTGCAAACATCCAGGTATGGTGTTCATTTATTTTCAGTATCACCGGTGTGATAGGAATCAGAGTCCTGTGAAATATAATCCATCCTTCAATAGTTCTTTACCGGAGAGTCTAATGATTGCTATAAATTTCCCTATTCGCGCATGATAGGAAAGCAAGTCACAGCTATAGGTTAAAAAATGACAGGCGGACCAAGATTCCCAGATGACTAAATTTCCTGATACACCAGTGTAATGTTGCCAGCTAAGTACTAGTAATTTAGTTTATTTACGGAGGAGACTAACAAGGAAAGGTTCACCCCCACCTCCCTCGCTCTCACTTTCTCAAGTCTCACAAGTGCTACTTTCTTAAGCCTCCCCCCCCCCCTCTCCAGTATTAAGCTCCCCATACTCTTCTGATATCTCGCGCATTTTCTCACCTCCCCAACTTTACCCTGTCCATATCTGAACTATAGGGACCCCCTAATTCACTCCTGTCGGATATACGCATTGTAATTGGAGCAAAATTAAATCAACTTGCAACCGTATAAATATAATTACAGTAAAACATACGGTGTATTTAACTTTACGGCTTTTACCTATCGTATCACTTGCAACTCAGGTTTTGTTAGAAGATCTTGTAATATTGACTATTTTATCGCCGTCATTCTCAATGTGGATGACTGGGAATCATGGCTGTTTTATTTATTTTTATTTCATACACATTTGGAATTGGTGCTAACTGTCATGAGAAATTGATATTCCGATTTTTGACGCGGAAATTCGTTTATGGACGACGGCTGAATATTGAATGTCCGACGCTAGCTATGACAATCGGATAGCGCCGATCACTTTTGAGTAGGACCATATCAGTTCAACTCTCGTCGGTTCAACATCATTTTGGCCCTTGTTTTGTGTTTTAATTAGCATATAAGCAAGATCACATAACAGAAGGAAGCCTACACTTAGCAATGATGGAGGAATGATGCAGTGAATGCTATGTCTAACTCGCAATTATAGAGCTAGATAATGGGTTAGTGGCCTTAACACAGCCCTGTGCATCATTGAACTGGGTCATATATTCATATCGGGGGCATGTCAGCTATATCAACAGATTATTGTTCTATAGGATCATATCTGACAGGGTGGATTTACGAATGTCACAGCCAGATCAACTTTCCACGCTGTACATATCGGTAGACGCAAACATTCAAATAGCAGAATTGCACTTCTCCATGGTGAGTTTACTCCCTGTCGGGCTAATCATTCCGATATCCGAGTTCCAACGTCCTGAAACCAAGCGCTAAAGGAAATTCTTTAATGGACGACGACTGAATATTGAATGCCGGATTTGACGCCTGGTGGGTGGGGAGGTGGCGGGGGGAGGGGGGGCGCAATGTTACGTAATATATGGGAAGTCTTTGGGGATCACAAGTAGTATATAAACCGAAAATGAACGTGATTGGCAACATAAAACGCATTTTAAGTTCTTTTATTCGGAGTAACCCTAAAATTGCGTACTTTACGGTGTACTAGTTGGTATAGAATCAACTTGTTTTTCTGTTTAATCTTAAAATGGATCTGTCTCACAACGTATTCAAATATTTTTTTAATTGTTTTTTGTATAATATTTTGAAC
>JAVTVY010038437.1:0-17001 GCA_036873755.1 Hanleya hanleyi | reverse complement strand
TTGCACACGAAACTTCCGATGAGAAAATAAGAATTAACATTTATGGCCCACACATCCATCGTTCCAGCTAAATAACAAAAAAGAAACAGTAACAGAGATTTCTACATAAACAATAAGTTAATGCCATTTCATTTCTTTTCAAATGAGACACAGACGCGCATTTTGTTGGACGAAAGCGGGATATCGCTTTACTCCGTCAGAGAGAGAATGCACTGTTATGTTTATATTCTCCACTTGTTTACGCCAAACTTAACGAGATTATTAATCTTTACAGTGTTGTTTTCTTGCTGACAATATAACATCCGTTATACTGTTCGACAGGAAGTATACATTAACACATTTGAAATGTTGGTTTTGATGTCGGGGATGGAGGGAGGGACTTCAGCTATAAATAATAATTAAACAATTTGCAAGAATTTTTAATATATAAAAACGAATGACTTGAACTTGCGCATCTGTATGAGAAGCGGCCGTAAGATGAAACTTCCAATAAACAAATACCTATTCTTTAATACCAGAAAAGCTATTCCGTGAGACGCGCAAGTCTGGGTCAACTTTGAAAGCAGGTGTCCGACGAAGCACAAATTACAATCCATTTTGCAAGCAGTGTTTATGATTAAAATAAATCTTAAATCTATTTCCTTTTACAAATTCGTGCCGATTAATGCTACGTGGACTCCCAACTGATTTTCTTGAGCTCTGTCGCGTGAACGATCGCTCGCTAACAAAGCAGCTCGCTTCCAGCCATTGTCTGACCGTGCTGATAGCGCGCGGCCTGTGTTCAGTCATGTCGACGGACTACATTCAACAGAGTTAGAACAATGGCCAGCCGATAATCATGGGCATTGGCGCGCTATACCTTTGTGTTGGCGCACTTCGTTTGCGCGCCATTGGTGCGCTAACATTAACCTTTCAGCTGATCTGAAGTGTAGCTGTACGCTCTTCGGCGATGTCCATGTCCATGACTAAGATATTATCTTCTGAATCCTGGGCTTGAAGTAGATCTGCTATTTCTTCATTTCCCGTCTTCTTCAGCGCCTCCACGAAGGCTAGAAATGCATAGGGGCCACGGCGCAGTAGATCGTCGATGAGGGCTCTGTTTTGTCGTGAAGTGGTCTTCTGCGCCAAGATATCTTCGACACCGGGTTTAAGGATTATGTTTTCCACCATAAGCAGATCACATAGTTCGGCCACATGCTGCATCTCATCAATGAGGCGAACACGGTGCTGTAGAAGCTTAGCTCGCTGGGATGACTCCATGACTGTGGACTCAGGCTGGTGAGTAGCTGCTATGGTGAGATAGGCTGGTGAAGTTGCACTGGTAAAATGAAAATCTTCTCCACGTCTCATGCTACAGTGAGGCCAATAGCTCCTGTCGTCAGAGTGGTTCAGGCTGGTAGGCTGGTCAGGCTGGCTGGTCAGGCAGGTAGGTGAGATAGCTCCGTTTGGCAGTCCAATGAATGCACCAACTCCCTAAAAATCGCCCCTTTTATACGTTTTTTCGTGACATCCGGGTGTTTTCGGTATTCTCCGTGTGTCTTTTCGGTCACCTCCGGGTCTTTTCAGTCACCTCCGGCACTCTCCGGTGATCACATTCGGGTATTTTCGGTCACCTCCGGCACTCTCCGGTCACCTCCGGGTCTTTTCGGTGACCTCCGGCACTCTCCGGTGATCACATTCGGGTCTTTTCGGTGACCTCCGGCACTCTCCGGTCACCTCCGGGTCTTTTCGGTCACCTCCGGCACATCTTCACGGACCTTAACGAACTCGCCGTGCCTCTTCGGTCATCTCCGGGTCTCTTCGCACACCTCCGTCACATCTCTCGGTACCTTCCGCCACATCTTCACGGACCTTACCGAAAAGACACGGAGGTGAACGACATGGTGGGAAAAACCCCACAGATCAGTACAAGCTCCCACGGACCTGACCGAAGAAATACGGAAGTGAACGACATTGTGGGGAAAAACCCCAGCACATATTCCTCTCACCGAAAAGATACGGAGATGAACGACACAGACAGGTATGTACATGTCCTATCATCCTCACAAGTCACGCCCCATTTACCCACACCGGAAGTGACGTCATACCTGCGCAGAACACTCCTGCGCACACCTCCTCATGACCTCCACCATAAACCGGAAGTGACGTCATTACATCCGGGTGAAATGTGAACGGATCGGGTTGCTACCTACTACTACAGATGAGAGAACAACAACAACAACAAGGATGAGAGAACAACAACAACCAAGTTTTTTCATTTAGTTTATTCTCCCCAATGTTACATCATACCCATGCTGGGGAAGCCGCGTTGGATAGGTTTACAACTCAAGAAGTCTCTTGTTCAATCAGAGGCCGCCATTTGGTCCTGTCACATTCGTTCTTGCTCGTTAGATGTATTCTCGCCTGCTCTGGTCCAATCAGAAATCGCGGTTTTCAGTTTCATCTTTGCTCGGTGTGACCTAATATGATTCTTACTCATGCATTCAGCCGTCTGTACATATGTTAGAAGTCTCTCTTTCGAGATAATTGCGGCCATATTTTTCCATACAAGGAAAAAACGGCCTCCGGTGGCAAGCTCTCACTTCGCCCACTGGGAAATCTCCTCTCTCCTCGTGCAAAGATCACACCCGGCCAAGGGTACACCTTCAAGGCAGGCCAAGCATCGCTGTTGATTGTAACGGAGATCCCCGGGCTCTCCCCTGGTTGAACTGTAACCCACACTGAAGAAATCATCTATCATTTCCATAGTTATGGGTGGGTATCTTTTGGTAACTCTTTTGGGGAGTCGAGCGAGAACCGGCACCTTTTCGTCAATCTTCAACGATTGCTCGTATGCCTTGGAATTGGCTGGCTTCTCCATTTGATCGGGTCTGGTACAGGTTGTGAGAATGCACATCTAACATGCGTGTTTCCGTATTTATAGTTAGAGATGGGTAGGTTTACAATTCAAGAAGACTCTTGTCCAATCAGAGGCCCTCCTTTGTATCAGTCATATTCGTTCTTGCCCGTTAGATGTATTCTCGGCTGTCCAATCAGAAGTCGCCGTTTCAGAAAGTTCCATCCTTGTGTTCTAGTCCTCGTCTGGCAAGCCTGGATATTCTTCGGGCAGCATGTCCTGAAACAGTTGTTTGTGCATTCTGATCGCATTTTCCAGGGCCTCGGTGCGTGGTAGCCCCATATTCTTTTCCAAGTGACGCTTGGTCTTCATGATGGACCTGTGCGTGGGATCGCCTTTCATTTCAAGCGGTAGTAAGGTATACTGTTCATAGATCGCCATGGCTGTTTTCCTGAGGCAAGGGCGCATTTGGATGTACGCCTGTTGTAAGTTATCCTGTCCCGCGTCCTCGATCGCTGCAGCTCAATCCTCATTTTTTAGATAACGACTCTATAACGAATATTATGGATTAAGAATACTGATCAGCGATACGGATTTGATATTTTCGGAACATCATGATGTCTTGCCGGCATCATTGAAAACTGTTGACCGCTTCTCTCTTGCAGGAAACAAGCCTATGTTTATGTATACTATGATTGTCTTTTTGAATTTGGTGCTAATACTGTTATATGGAAAATGGAATAGGTCTCTGGATTATGGACGCGGATATTCTCTAATGGACGACGGCTGGATTATGAATGACGGACTAGACGCTTGTAATTGATAGCTGCTGTCACAATACGATCCCAAAAGGTAGGTTCTGCCTCACTTTCCTGGGATGTAGGCTGACTATCTGAGGTCAAGCTCTCCGTATCAGTAGACAGACTGTCAGCAATCTCTGTTTCGGTATCAGTCGATACACTCTCAGCAGTCTCTGTATCAGCATCCGCCTCAACGGACTTCTCGGAGTCTTCAATCCCATGTATATTTTTCTGGTGTCGCATCATATCGTAATGTCTGGTGAACGGGCGTTCACACTCAGAACAAGTATAAGCCATGTTGACGGTTGAACGTCGACTGTGCGTGTTTTGGGAATACACTTGTTTTCATAGACAGTAACGCCTGCCAATGCCCTCTGTTACGCCTTAACGCCCTATCTGTACGCCTTAACGCTCGTCTCAACGCTTTAACACACTTTCTTGACGCTTTAACGTCGTTTAATGATGCGTTCGAACAAATGTTGCTTTTGTGCTATTGCTCTGACATACGCCGCTTTCCAGTTCATGCCCGAGGTTTTCAACATCGACGCTGTTTTTTCGATTTCCATATAAACCGCATCCTTATCCAACAATTTCATGTGTCACGAGGTCGACATACTAGTGACGTAAAGCCCGTCGTAGTCTGGGTGCCAATCTGTTATGGGCTAAAATTGCGGTTTCTTTTTTCGAATATCCTTTGTGTTGAAACTTGTTTTCTGTGGCCCTCAACGCCTCGCCCATCTCGGCGTCCATACTTTCTTTGAATAAATCCTTCCATAGCCTCGGGTTCACATTATGTTGATCCCCTCGTACGGGTTCGGGTTGGTCCTTCACGGTTCGGTGATATTCCTGGACTGATGGTATGAAGCGGACCCGCTGTATGGGGTTGGGTTGCTGCTGCTGCTCTACCAGGAGTGGACTCGGCGGATGGTGTAGGGGTATATGGCGTTGCGGTGATCCCTCGCCGGGTAACAGGCGGGTCGTCAGTCGACGATCTTCGGGGGGTTAAATCTACGAACAGGTAGCCGTACGGACGACTTGTCGCCTCTTGAAACGCCTGCATAAAATGGTCGATGTTCTGAGGATAAATTCGACTACCAAACACACGGATTTGTGCTCTGTCAATGGGATTGGAGAACAACACAAAGTATTGGCAGTTCAAGGCAATATCTCTGGACGCCTTCCCTTGCGGAAAGAGATTCTGGGTCAAATAGATGACGGACAGATTCCGATGATGGGATCCTTTAGTAAACAAGTCGGCGAGGTGTGAATTGTCCTTGGCCGCACTCATCAGATCATCTAGCACTACCACGTTGGTCTGTTCGGGGTCAAAGTAATACGGTTCGTTTATGTCGTGGGCAATCCCTGGGACGAAGCTCACATTCTGTAACCTTGTAGTTTCGTAGGCGGGCTGCCATTGGCTATAACACCAAACAACACGTGTCGGAGCTGGGGTTGCCACAAGAACTTCATCACCCAGGACGTCTTTCCACATGCCGTAGGGCCGCTCACCGTCATCGTATAGGGATGCTCTACTGCTCTTGTTGGACCCATAGCGGGACTCGGCTGTGTTTCTTGGTTGTGTTTGCGTTGAATGTGCCTGAGCATACTATCGCGACGAGAGAAGGTTCTCTGACAGAACGTACACGTACACGACATGTTCATCAGTCGACCAATACATATGGACTGATGAGGGACACATGTTCATTCCTATATTTACAGACACTACCACCACCACCACCACCACACACCACTAACAACACCACCACCACACACCACCACCACCACCACCAACACCACCACCGGGCGTTGACGGGCGTCAACGACCGGTGGTGGTGGTATCTCCCGTGTGGCAGAGCTCTTGGATCGGAGCTCTTGGAGCTCAAAGCTTGTGAGCTCAGAGCTCGGAAATGACGTCATCGCATGCATGTGGTGCACCCTGTACCCTATAGTCCGATTCGAAAATCCAATATGGTCACAAGGCAGCCATCTTGGATTTCCCCATGAAACCTTTTTATCGCGATTTCTCAGGAACCACTTCATGGACCTTTCTCAAATTTGGTACACAGGTTCTCCTTGGGGTCTCATTGTGCAAGATACCTTTTCTGATCCGATTCGAAAATCCAATATGGCCACCAGATTGATAGGAGTTTTCCCCTATTGGGGGTAAAGTCCGTGTTCCGCTTTTTATATTTTCAGGGGACAAATCCTCAATTTACATACACCCACCCTGCCTCTGTCAGCAGGCCCCGATAAGCCCGGGGGACCGATATTCGCCCTTTTGGATAGGGTTGATAGGAGTTTTCCCCTATTTTAAGGGTAAAGTCCGTGTTCCGCTTTTCATATTTTCGGAGACAAATCCTCATTTTACATGCACCCACCCATGCACCCAGACCCCGATAAGCTCGGGGACCGATATTAGCCCTTTGGGAAAGGGTTGATTGGGGTTTTCCTGTATTGTATGGGTAAAGTCCGTGTTCCGCTTTTTATATTTTCGGGACAAATCCTAAATTTACATACACCCACTCTCCCACCCTACCTCTCTCAGCATGCCCCGATAAGCCAGGGACCGATATTAGCCCTTTGGGATAGGGTTGATAGGAGTTTTCCCCTGTTGTAGGGGTAAAGTCCGCGTTCCGCTTTTTATATTTTCGGGACACATCCTAATTTTACATGCGCCCACCCATGACTGGATGGCCCTGGAGGAGCGCTTCACTTTGACACCTCATTCGACCCAATCAGTCCACTAGGGGCCCCTCTCGCCCCTGAAGACTGCCGAACATTCTCACGAAAAACCCACGTATTTGGGACTAATTTCTGTCCGCGGAGGCAGACCGCAACACCGCCAGACCGCATCACCGCGGAGGTCACGCCCGATTCACCCAGACCGCAAGTGACGTCATACTTGCACAGAACACTCCTGCGCACACCTCCCCACTTCCACTTTCACTTTCTCGCGCATGCGCACTGAACCCAATTGGCGTCGAAATAAACTTTGTATACTACTAGTATACCAATATTCCGAACTGAAGAACCAAATCATGTTCTCAGCGTCAGTTACATCACGGTCATCTACATCACATTTGTGTGACGTGGATGACATTGCCGTTACGGAGATGACAAACGAAGCCCATATATAAGTGAAGAATAAAGGACTGCGTGTGTGGGGAATTTGAAATATGATGAAATCCCAGAACCAACGCTATTCACGGGGGCGAACCTGTTAGAAAGATTGAGTCACTCTGGCTTAATAATTTTGGTTATAGACGTGACGGACCCCCATGAAATGGGTCAAATTTGATTTTAACACAATTTTTTTTATTCATTTTGAGCCAATTTTTTAGGGGTAAAATCGAAAATGACTCAGAATGTCTGAGTCTGTCACATCTTTACCCAAAAATATTGAGTGGGATTGACTCAATCTCTCGGACAGTGTAGACCAAATATGGGAAATGGGTATCTACGTCACAGTCTGTCATCTACATCACGGATGTCATCTACGACACTAGAGACATTTTGACGATATTCGATGATAATCAATTTCAAACTGATATAGAAAAGTACGTATATTATTCTACATGTATCCACGTTCACAAGAAAGATTGAAAATATGATTGGTCTGTTTTCCTTGCTAAGTCAACAAAGAATATTATTTTGGAAGTAATCGAATCCCGGTCCTATGCGGCGGAAGCGGGGGGTCAGGGGGGGCGGGTGGGGGCTCAGCCCCCCAGTTTCAACAAAAGCTGGGTGATTTTTTCATGATTTTGGTCATGATTAATGTGACCAGATATACAGGCCGGGTTTTTTCCCCGCGGCGCTTCGCGCCGCCCTGTTGGCTAGATTTTCACAGAGCAGCGACTTTGCACTGGAGGGGCACGTTGCTGTTTGGTTTAAAGTGCTCTTATTTGCTCATTCTTCTCTTCCGTTCGCAATGACCAATAACTGTTTTAGATGTTAGTTTACATAGAAATTGCATTAGATTTATTGGACGATTAGCTGATTATCAAATTTAGAAATCAAAATTGCGTTCATATTATTTCTTTTTTGTGTTCATACTTTTCTCTCCAAACGTGTCAGCGCTCTCCAACCCTCTGCTGAAATGTTAATTTCTTCGAGATCACTGCGTATTGTTCGAATTTTGGAAAGGAAAAATACTTTTTTTACATTCAAAAGTTATCAACTCAATTTTTCTTTTAAATGACAAGAAAAATCACAAAAACAATCTCAAAATGCAGTTGATTATATAGTGATGATATGTCGTTTTATATGCCGGAAATCGGCCAGAATGCGTCTACAGCCATCTAGGAGCGCGGAGCTTGTAATAAGTGTGTCCAGACAGGAAAATAAAATCAAATTTTATATGGGCAGCTGGGAACTTTTGCCTCTCTGTTGTGACGTAGATGACAGAGGATTAACTATATATATTCAAAACTGACCGTTTTCCAAGAAATATTTTCCATCAATCGCTTAAAATATCATTAATGTCAAGAAAAATCTCCCTAGTAACAAATCATACCCCCGAAAATGCTGAAATGTTGGATTGAAAAATTCGGACTACTGCCACCTGAAACTGGCCCTTACTGTAGAACCATATGAGACAACTCGGATCCGACAGGCAGAAGACATCCGTCGCCCACATAAAACATCCGAATCCATAATACCGTAGACTCTTTCCTTTATGAAACTGTCAACTCCGATACGACAGGCAGTAGATATCCGTCGCCCACTTAAAACATCCGAATCCATAATACCGTAGACTCTTTCCCTTATGAAATTGTCAACTCCGATGCGACAGGCAGTAGACATCCGTCGTCCACATAAAACATCCGAATCCATAATACCGTAGACTCTTTCCCTTATGAAACTGTCAACTCCGATACGACAGGCAGTAGACATCCGTCCATTGCATCAAACACCCGCGAGTCCATAATCGATAGACCCTTTCTCTTATGAAGGTTAGTAGTATATAAAGCGTAAATTTCGTATGATTTTTGAAGCTGAGGCGTGAGACTGCACTTCCGGATCAAAGGTCACATCCAGGTCAAAGGTCATTTTCGGGTCAAAGGTCACTTACGGGTCAAAGTTCACTTCCGGGTCAAAGTCCACTTCCGGTCACGTGACGACCCAGCAAGAGTTAGGGTGCAGTCCACACTTGCCATGGTTTCGCACAAAGTGACCTCTCCCTATTCATAATAAGGAAGGTCGCCCTTTTTTTACAGCATGATAATTCTTCTTCCCTTTTTATTAACTGATATCTATAATACCATACTGCTGGACCTAACCATTCCTCCAAACGGGCATATAACATGTGCTGGCTGACTGGGACAACGCACCACCACAGAGTTAATCTTGCCGAGAAGAGAATGTTAGACCCACAGGCCCGCAAAACAAGAGTTTTGGGGGTGTGGGCGGTAGTATTAGGGTGATGTGTGGAAATATGGGGTCTCTATATATAACCCCATGCTTTATATAAATCCACATCAAAGCATGGGGTTATATATAGAGACCCCATAGTTCGACACTTCACCCTAATACCACCGCCCACACCCCCTAAAACTCTTGCTTTGCGGGCCTGTGGTTAGGCCCAACGGGCAACCAACTCATTTAATACGAGTCTGTGATCAGTGCGATCTCAGTATTTCGTGTCCGGTAGTATCGATGTTATTCTACAATTTCATAACAAACTAACGAAATTGCGGCTCTTGCTCGGGAAATTCCCGTATGACATCGATCGTGCTGCCATCTATGCGCTCTGTGCACAAGGAATTGACGGGGTCATTTGCGTACACTTCGCCATCCATAAGATGGCTTGCGAATCGTGTGTCTCCATTATCGCGGAGCGATATCCGGTACTTTATCGGATTCTTTTCGGCCTTCATCCGGCGGAGAATAGACTCGAGAAATCTGATAAATTACAGGTTTTCATACCACTTGGGAAACAGATATTGCCTGGGTTTACAAAATATATAGGTATGAATAACTTTCGTATCATCCAAGCGGTGTGGTAGATCTGTAATTTTGAAAAAGTCACATGACTCGAAAATGGCAGGTTACGTTAAGGTTACGTCGGTAGACTTTATCTGATTGGCTGACGAAGTCACGTGGAATTGATTTCTGGAAATTCCCTCTTGCACTTGCCGAAAGTAGGCTGAACATGGATACACACGATCCCAGGGTCAGTCTTACCGCGTATAGATGACCGAGATGGTTACAGGCAACCTCCCCACAGCGCATGCTCCATTTCGCAGGCTCCAATAACATCCCTGCCTCCAATAGCGGAAGTTGACCTTTACTACGTTGCTATGACGTATAGGGGAAACCAACCAACGCACGGTTCAGTTTGAATCCGGCCGAACAACTCCTTTAGTGTTGCACATGAGCGAACTACTTTTCATATGCACTGTCCAGATAAACAGGGAAAATTATCTCCAGATAATTCTTTTTAACGCTAGGTCAACACAGGTATTATGCAGACTTGAAAAGTAATCGAAATGTTCGGTAAACATCTATTTTACTATATATGATGTCACTCCCGGCGATGTGCGCGAAGGCCCCGAATCCGGTCCAAAAATCTGACTGGTGGCTGGGGTGTTATTAGACCCCCAGCGAGGTGGTTGGGTTACAGGTTGTGACGGGGTACATGTAAAACCATGCGCTTGCCGGCCTCGAACATTGAAGGATGTTTACGTGTGCGGGAGGTGTTGGTAGGAGTGACTTGAGCTATTACACACGTATGATGTATGCTCTTGAATCTCGGGTACAGTTCTATAGTCTCGTCAAGTCAGAATTACCCTGATACACCTCAGGAACAAGAGAGCGGATGTATATACTTCTGTGGTATAGGCCCAATAGGGAACCCACTAATGGACATTTGCGGTATGGGGTGTGGCACCTTGTTTTCTCTCTCTCTCTCTCTCTCATGCTGTAGAATACGATCAATGGTCGGGATGTTGTGGCCATTGGGTGACTTGCGCTGAAAACTTCTGACTCCACATGCGCAGTGCATAGACAGACCTGAGGTGGACGTTTTGGGGTCGCGGTTGACTATCCGTGGATCAAATGGGTCGTGTTGGGTATCATTTTGAAGCACTCGTAGAGTCCGACAGGATGGGTGTGTCGTTACAATACCGTCAATCTGCGCATGCGCAGTGGATAAAGTGCATTGAAGTTGACGTTTTGGGATAGAGATGGAGCAATATTGGTCCGAATGGGTCGTGTGAGGTATCATATTGAAGCACTTGTGGGGTGGGGGGGGTCTGACTGGATGGGTGCGTCGTGAAAATGCCGTCCATCTACGCATGCGCTGGGGGAAAAGCGCATTTGAAAGGATATTTTGGGATCGAGATGGACCAGTAGTGGTCCGTATGGGTCGTATGGAGTGTCATGAAGCATTCGTGGGGGGAGTGTCCGACTGGATGGGTGTAGAGTGGAAATACCGTCCATCTGCGCACGCGCAGACAAAATAGTGGGGAAAAGGCATTGGAGTGGAGGTTTTCGGGTCGAGATGGACTTTCCTTGCTCCTAATCGGTTTCTATTGCACAGTGTGGTATAGACTAATGTGACGTCATCAGTAGTAGAGAAAGCGTATTTAAAGTTCATATGCCCTCTTAGTAGTAGAGATAGCAAAAACCTAATATATTTGCCCTATGACCTTTGTTGAGTTTTACAGTAACGCCTTAACGCCCTATCTTAACGCCTTAACGCCTATCTTAACGCCTTAACGCCCTTTCTTAACGCCTTTTAATACTCACTCTCGTCACGCCACGCGCACACAGCGACTGTCTCCTCTACCCTGTGTACATGATAAGTCTCCCGTATTCTTTAGAACTAAAGAAGGAGATATGGATTCAATAGCATTGTGTTACATACGCCGAGTTCTATATGTATATCAAATATCAAAGAAGATTAGAGTTTGACCTGCAGAAGAACTCGTTCCAAACGAAGGTAACAAATTACGTGTAAACTATCCCGATTCTATCTCGTGTACCGTACATCGAAGTGTGAATTTCAAAGAATCTATAGGATTCAGTGGCGTCGGAACGTAATTGAAAGTGGGGTGGGGAAGGGGGGTCGACTATCACAGCCCAACAGGTGAGGGTCCAGGGGCCGCCTAGGCCCCGGAAGCTCCGGGGTCCTAGATCGCCGGAGATGCGTTCTGAGCGTTTTCCCGGCAATAAATTTGATCATACTGCATGCAGATTTATGGTTCTATTTTCACGATTTTTTTTGCAGTTATAAGCACGCATCGATATTGAAAACCTCGCACCTCATGCCTGCATCCATTTGACTTTCTAATTTAAAACATACAAAACGATGACTTTTAGTTCTTGGAAGGGAAATCAATATGCCTACCGATACGATTCATTCACACACAGATAAAACAAGGAAATTCTCACAGCCCAACAAGCGGGGGTCCAGGGGCCGCCTAGGCCCCGGAAGCTTCGAAGTCCCAGATCTCTGTAGATGCGTTCTAAGCGTTTTCCCGGAGACAAATTCGAACATAATGTATGCAGATTTATGGTTCTATTGTCACGTTTGTTTCGCATTTAAAGCACGCATCGATATTGAAAAAAATCATACTTCATGCCTGAATCCATTTGCCTTTTAAGTTATATTTAACACATAAAAAAAAAAACAAATAAAAAAACGATGACCTTTACGTCATGGAACATTAGAACCAATATGATACCGATTCATTTACACAAAGCTAAATTAAGCGATCCTCGCAGCCTGACAGGTGAGAGTTCAAGGGACGCCTAGGCCCCGGAAACTCCGGGGTCTCAGGTTGCCAGAGATACGTTTTACCGGAAATAAATCTGAACACAATGTATATAGATTTTCACATTTGTTTCGCATAAACACGCATCGATATTGAAGAATATGCCCTACTCCATATGAATTCCTGGTTTAACACAAACAAAACAGGCCTATAACACACCAGTACACGTTACTCTATGTCAGTTAGAAGCGCCGAAAAGTGGGTGGGGGGCGCAAAGATATTCGCCCCCCCCCCTCCCAAATCAAAAATGCCCCCCCCCCCTTCCGACGTTATCGATCGGATTGCAGCCATATACATAATTCAACACGAATTATTAACATAATTACCTAGATTTGACTTCGAGAAAGTCTTTTAATAAATGGATAACAGCGTGCAACGTTCGGCAAGTCGATGTAAAATTTAAGTAAATGCAAACAAAAAAATTATCGCCAACCCTTATTTCAAGCCTTTCATAATTTTCTACGAGGATTTAGCTAATATAAAAAAATCAAATTATATCTAAACAGACCCACTTATATCGTCTTTTCACCTTTAGACCTTTCAAAACGACTTATGTACCTAGTATGGCTACCATACATACTGCAGAGGGCAATTTATGGAGATAGATCTATCGGAAGCAGACAGTAATTGATGAATATATACATATATTCAATCGACGACATTGAATATATGTTCACATGCCGACATTGAATGACGGACTAGACGCTTGTGTTTTGAACCAGGTTGGAAGTTCAACGTTGACCCAACACTGATACATCAACGTTGAAACCATATTGAGAATAGATTAGATTTGTACCATTGTCTATTTTCATGTTGAAGCGAGGTGGATACAACGTCTGCACATATACGTTAACACACGGTCGAAAGAATGTGTGATGGTTACCCGAGAATAACTCCCTCGGACACTGGCGTGTGTATATCTATTGTCCAGGCCGGGTCAGCTGCTCTTTATGACGTCAAATGCACAGTCGACTCTATGCTATTTTGGTACGTTCTATTATTAAATGAACAGGTTTTCCTCGACAGTAACGTTTTTGTAGGCCAGTCGTACAGAATTATTCGATTCGGTCGAAATTCCAGTTTTACCCCATTTTCAAACAATACAAATGGATTAGTTATTACTCAATGTATCATATATTAACTCGCAACCGTGTTTTAGTTAAATAATTTGCGATTATGTGAAATTATTGCTGTTTCAAAAGTAACTTCTTTTAACGAGCTACGTCATTGTAATGTTGCAAATCGACCTTGCCGTAGAATACCTGATATATGACACAACGGGGACTTGATCCCGCCTTGGGCTGGTCATAATCGGCTACGGCTGTAGGTGCTTCGATGGTCTCATCATTCGCAGATTTCAAATCTACATAGTATATAGTACGGTGGCTTATTAGTGCCATCCAATAAAACTATTCATTTTCCCTATGATTTCATGTTTCTCATAAGTTTAACTGTACATTTTCTCTATGTTTGCGTATTTCTCTTCAATTCACCTCGCCTGTTTGATGATCACTCATGCTGTTTTTATCCAAGATGAGAAATCAACAGGAAAACTTAAAATAAACGGCATTCAATCCAAATTTACAAACTAAACCTTTTCTCCGCGGTGTAAACCTTTTCTCCGCGGTTGAAACCTTTTCTCCGCGGTGGAAACCTTTTCTCCGCGGTGGAAACCTTTTCTCCGCGGTGTAAACCTTTTCTCCGCGGTGGAAACCTTTTCTCCGCGGTGGAAACCTTTTCTCCGCGGTTGAAACCTTTTCTCCGCGGTGGAAACCTTTTCTCCGCGGTGTAAACCTTTTCTCCGCGGTGTGAAACCTTTTCTCCGCGGTTGAAACCTTTTCTCCGCGGTGGAAACCTTTTCTCCGCGGTGGAAACCTTTTCTCCGCGGTGGAAACCTTTTCTCCGCGGTGTAAACCTTTTCTCCGCGGTGGAAATCTTTTCTCCGCGGTGGAAACCTTTTCTCCGCGGTGGAAACCTTTTCTCCGCGGTTGAAACCTTTTCTCCGCGGTGGAAACCTTTTCTCCGCGGTGTAAACCTTTTCTCCGCGGTGGAAACCTTTTCTCCGCGGTTGAAACCTTTTCTCCGCGGTGGAAACCTTTTCTCCGCGGTGGAAACCTTTTCTCCGCGGTGGAAACCTTTTCTCCGCGGTGTAAACCTTTTCTCCGCGGTGTAAACCTTTTCTCCGCGGTGTAAACCTTTTCTCCGCGGTGTAAACCTTTTCTCCGCGGTGGAAACCTTTTCTCCGCGGTGTAAACCTTTTCTCCGCGGTGTAAACCTTTTCTCCGCGGTGGAAACCTTTTCTCCGCGGTGTAAACCTTTTCTCCGCGGTGTAAACCTTTTCTCCGCGGTGGAAACCTTTTCTCCGCGGTGGAAACCTTTTCTCCGCGGTGTAAACCTTTTCTCCGCAAACCTTTTCTCCGCGGTAAACCTTTTCTCCGCGGTTGAAACCTTTTCTCCGCGGTGGAAACCTTTTCTCCGCGGTGGAAACCTTTTCTCCGCGGTGGAAACCTTTTCTCCGCGGTGGAAACCTTTTCTCCGCGGTTGAAACCTTTTCTCCGCGGTGGAAACCTTTTCTCCGCGGTGGAAACCTTTTCTCCGCGGTGGAAACCTTTTCTCCGCGGTGGAAACCTTTTCTCCGCGGTTGAAACCTTTTCTCCGCGCGGTGGAAACCTTTTCTCCGCGGTGTAAACCTTTTCTCCGCGGTGGAAACCTTTTCTCCGCGGTGTAAACCTTTTCTCCGCGGTTGAAACCTTTTCTCCGCGGTGGAAACCTTTTCTCCGCGGTGGAAACCTTTTCTCCGCGGTGGAAACCTTTTCTCCGCGGTGGAAACACACGTGACTCGACAGTCTCGCTCTGGCCTTGTACCGCCATATTGTTTAGGAGTGGTATGGAAAGCAACAATCTTGGGGCCCGAGATCCGAACTCCCGCCTGCCCTATCCCCGAGCTCCGAGCTCCCGACTGGCGTTGACGGGCGTTGAGACGGGCATTAAGGCGTAACGACTCCTGCTTTCTATACTAATACCAAACGACCCTATATGACCACTCACTCACTCCCTCTCTCACTTCCTCACTCACTCACTCACTCACCATTGTTAGTGCGTCTATGCGTTAAGACGGGCGTTGGGCACGCTTCACGGGCGCTGTGTACGCCTCACTCACCCTCTCACTCACTCACTCACTGCATTGCGCCGCAAGGTCAATAGGGCTCGAAATGCGCTTTTATACCTCTAAATGTGAGTCAATATACTATTACTATTAGTGAGGTGGCTTAGCAAAAAGATCGTGACACGCTGGTCCAAAGCACCAAACTTGGCACATTCATTACTTGAGGCATACAGAAGAATATCAGAAGGGGTGCCCATTGCTCTGGGCCGTGTGACGCCTACGGTGGCCCGTTAGGGCCATTGTCGTTTCTTTTGATTTCCTATGTTTTTCTTCTATTTCCGAAGAAACCAACTTAATTTTCTACATTTTCTTTGTATTTTCCAAGAAATCAACTGAATTTTCAGTGAATTCATAGCAATATTCTGAGAATTTTCCGTGTTCAACGACGTAAAAACAGAGACAAAGTCGAAGAAAAACCTATGAAATTCTTGAAAAACACCAAATATAATTTCCTCCGCGGATATAATATTTCCTCCGCGTATATAATCATTTCCTCCGCGGATATAATATTTCCTCCGCGGATATAATATTTCCTCCGCGGATATAATCATTTCCTCCGCGGATATAATCTTTCCTCCGCGGATATAATATTTCCTCCGCGGATATAATCATTTCCTCCGCGGATATAATATTTCCTCCGCGGATATAATATTTCCTCCGCGGATATAATATTTCCTCCGCGGATATAATATTTCCTCCGCGGATATAATTAATTTCCTCCGCGGATATAATTAATTTCCTCCGCGGAGGAAATCCACGTGACTTGAGTACTAGAAAGACGGCAAATTCATTAGCATTTTTGAGGCTGAGGAGTGAGGCTGATGTGCAGGTGACGTCACGATGGCGTCACTATGACGTCACATCCGGTGACATCCGGATCAAAGGTCACATCCGGTCACGTGACAACCGGGTCACTTCCTGTGACGTCATTATGACGTCACATCCGGTGACATCCGGGTCAAAGGTCACATCCGTTCACGTGGCATCCGGTAACATCCGGGTCACTTCCTGTGACGTCGCTTCCGGTCACCTGGCGGCCTAGCAAGAGTTATCTGCCCCTACCTAAGACCCCAGTGACTTCCAATGTTAATCTCATGCAGGTATGGGAAAGAGGGCTTGAAGATATCTTTGAACGCCTCTGTGAGATTCGCCCCCGTTTTCGTCCAGATGGGTATCACCCACGCATACTTCGATAGGATATCGGTGCACGTCAAGATATACCGATTCCCATCGTTGTGTTTGGCAAAGGCGCTCATATCGACCAAATCCGCTTGCCACTGGGCATCTATTCCTCCCACGATGACCCGGTTCCGTAGAAAATGGCGACGGACAGATCGATGTAACTATTTTGGGAGTAGCTAATTACGAATCCGGGATGAAATTTTACATCAAGCGCGTTAAATTAGGATCTGTCTATTGACG
>JAVTVY010038436.1:0-16312 GCA_036873755.1 Hanleya hanleyi | reverse complement strand
TTAGCCCTTTTGGCTAGGGTTGATAAGGGTTTTCCCCTATTTTAGGGGTAAAGTCCGTGTTCCGCTTTTTATAGTTTCGGGAAAAAAATCCTAATTTTACATGCACCCACCCATTGACTTGATAGTCAGGCCCCGATAAGCCCGGGGACCGATATTAGCCCTTTTGGCTAGGGTTGATAGGGGTTTTCCCCTATTTTAGGGGTAAAGTCCGTGTTCCGCTTTTATAGTTTCGGGAAAAAATCCTAATTTTACATGCACCCACCCCATTGATTTGATAGGCAGGCCCCGACAAGCCCGGGGACCGATATTAGCCCTTTGGACAGAGCTTCGTATAGGGGTTTTCCCCTATTTTAGGGGTAAAGTCCGTGTTTCGCTTTTTATAGTTTCGAGAAAAAATCCTAATTTTACATGCACCCACCCATGACTGAATGGCCCTCGAGGAGCGCTTCACTTTGATACCTCACTCGACCCATTCGGTCCACTAGGGACCCACCCCAGTCACAAAACGTCTATTCCCATACTGTTTTTAGGCATTCCCCGTATACATTAACATTGGAAGTCACTTGGTTGAAATGGGACTACTTTCTGTCCGCGGAAGTGACGGCATCACCACCAGACCGTGGAAGAATACAAAGGTTAAAGGTTGCCGGAACTACTTTTGACCTCCACGTGACCTTGAGCTGGTGGCGCCCCCTGGCGCCACAGACGCCACAGAGGTGAAAGGCGATGTGGCGTCCCCTATACCTTTAACCTGGAAAAAAGGGCACCAAGAGTTACCTCCCTGGAAAATAATACTTTAAATCCCGGCTCCCTACTACTGGCATGCTTCCCTCGGTAGCAAATGACGAACTTTTGTTTGTCGTGTTTTTGTTGGGTTGGAATCTGGGTACAGCTCTTATCTTATGTCTTATATGTTAATTTAACAGCTATTTACAATAACTTATATGGGACAGGTCTCCACTGTTTGTTGTACACAGACTGATCTGACCGTGTTTGCTGATGGCGTTTGTTTGCTTTGTTCTCCAGATTAATTTAGGCATTTTATTAGGTAGTTGTGTTTTATCTCATGATTTTCTCGTCTATGTTGACCCTCTATGGTCAGCAGATGACCCGTTGTGGTTATCCTGATACATTTTGTAGAACAGAAAAATCTTAACCGGCTCTGCGTCTTACTCACTCATGTAGAAGACAAAGTTCTTACTCGACAGGAAATAGTTCTTAAGTTTATTTTTGATAGTTTCGGTGTTTTTAGCTTTGTATATTTTTATTATTTGCATATCTATTATGTTCAACTTACGTATGTCTTAATATTTTGTTTGCACTCAGTTGTTATATATTTAGTAATTGCTGTTTTCATGTTCAAATTATGTTGCCTGTTAAGTCTTTTAGTAGAGGATAGCACAGAGAGATTTCTTTTATGCAATGTCGGTATTTTGTTGTGCTTAAAAAATGCCTTTGATCAATAGATGCGTGTAACACATTTTAGGAAACCTGAAATTTCACTTTGGCAGTATTAATTAACATTTTCATGAAGTATTCGTTGAGTTAGTTGGAAATTGTGGTCATATATGGTTACCCTTCATTAAGACCTCCATATAAAACAATGTAAAACAGGCCAGTTATCCAACACAGATCTTTTAAAGGTCTTATTTTCCATCTTGGATGAGTGCGTGTTTGCCATGCTAGATATAAGATTGTAGGCCTGCTCTGTAGCCAGGTCAATCTATCAGGTAAGCAAGATAATTCGACTGCAGTTATCAAGAGAAACACAATGGGAACATTTGCATCAATTCCCTGAATATCAGATTTAGACTTCAACACCAATATCGTTGTAGTACATCGGTATTTTAATTGGTTAAACAAATGTTTCTACACTTCCTATATGAATCATTTGATACTGTTGTACGTTGGGGACTCGGTGTACTTGCTTGGACAATTATATCAGGCCTTGGATTTTAATGTGGCCGACCAGCCCAGGCTCCATGAGTGCTTCTCACTGGGCCTAGTTATCAGCCTAGTAAAAACTGTTAATAATGTAGTTCAATTGAAATTAGCCCTGCTCTGAAAGAATCTGCCCCGTTGATAGCCAATAACAGGCCTATGATATCAGACTAGTGGAATTTCTATTTGCAAAACCTCTTAGACACAGCCATATATAAAAGCCTATAGGCTCTAGTTTTTTTATCTTCCCTGGTTGTGGGTTGGAAGCTAGGTACGGTCTTGAAATATCTTGTATTAGCTCTTATATACTTTTATTTAACAGCTATTCGCAATATCGCATATCGGACAGTTTTCCATTGCTTGTTGAATTCTGCTCTTTTGACCATCTCACCGTACCAAGCTCACCGTGTCGGCCAAACTTGTAAATAACTTCTGTATATATATATATATTTTGAAGTGTTGGTACGCTCTCAAAACGCAAATGTTACATTTAACATCTAGAGGGTAGGAGGAGGGAAAGCATTTAGAAAGTGTTGTATTCACCACTTCTAAGTATTAAATGCAACATTTTAAGCTGTTGCATCCAACACTTAAAAAGTGGTGAAACAACACTTTCGAAATGCTTTCCCTGCTCCAACCCTCTAGATGTTAAATCTAACATTTGCGTTTTAAGAGTGTATGTGCTTTCTTTGTACCCATGATTACTTATATATTAATAAAGTGGCCCATGGCTGTAATGCCAGACACATCGAAGGCGTATTTTTTGTAATAAGCTTATCAAATCAATTCTAGCTGATATAGTTATGCTTTCAAGATTGTTGGTATACGCTTATGGTTTGGTACAATGCTTTAGTACGGATATGTATTGACTTGGACACCTGGATAAAGTATCCGAAGATTGAAACTTTACAGTATCTCAGCTAAAAACATCATTCCGAAAAGATTTATCTTCAGCATCAATATAGTTGAACTCATCTGCAGGGTTTGTGTTCATTGCCGATACTAAAATAACGTCCCTGTTGCAGCTGATATTGTTATTCTGGCGAAATTATTGTTATACATTCATGAAATGGTGCTTCAGGGGGCTCTGTTTAGCCGGATTCTTCTGGTAGTCGGCATCATGTTTCTGGACCAAGATATGGCTCATTGAAAAAAAGATGGTAACCTTTCAAACGGTATATGTTGTTGCTGTATGCAGGGAGTGAATTAAGATCCTAAATAAGTTTTTCCAGCCGATTGCCACTCGCCTATAGGAGGCGAGGGGACTTGGTGTGAGCTGGAACTATTGAAAATCGGTGATGTTAGGGAGTGTTCTGTTTGATAGGTCGCCACAGTGTCACAATCGTAAAGTTAGACCGCAGTTCGCAGTTACCAGCAATTATTTCTTCAGAAATGGAAATCTGTAATTTTTTTATTATGAGCACTTTGAACTCCAAACTCTGCATAGCAAGAGAGAACGTCATGCTCTAACATAAAGTCAGACCGCGGTTCGCAGTTCGTTATTCGCGGGGACCAGTCATTCAGCGACTCATAGCACCGCACCTAGCAGCGCCCCGTGGCGTCAGCTTTGGGATGTGAATATACAAAGGTAGGCCACATCCCAAAGCTGACGCCACGGGGCGCTGCTAGGTGCGGTGCTATGAGTCGCTGAATGACTGGTCCCCGCGAATAACGAACTGCGAACCGCGGTCTGACTTTATGAACGTCGCAGTGTCTCCATGCTATGAGCCCTCAAACGGCTATGGCCACACAAAGCCACCGACAAAGCATCTCAAAACTGCTACATTTATCCCTTGCTCTGGGGCCTGGAGAGTCATATCATTCAGACAATACCTATCCTGAAGATCCAAGACCAATGTCGTCCTTGCGGAGAGGGGTGGGGGAGGGCGGGGGTCGGAGGGGTCTGGAATCTATGATGGCCGAGAGGGGCCATCGTCACTTCGCCATCGTACGTCAAAAAACAGAGCGATGGCGCGATAGAGCGATGTCTGTTAACTTTTTTTACTTGCCAGCAGTGATATTGTACTCGTCTCACTTGCGCGTCAATATTTAGCGGTCTTGCCAGGTATATTTTGATATCAAATTCATGACCAGGCCCATACGCAGGGGGTCGGAGGGGTCAGTCGACCCCCCCCCCCCCTCCTTGAAATGGACGGAGTTCCGCCTCAACAGTCCAAGAATAAAAAAAAAGATATCATGCGAGGCTGGTATGCAGGCCACAGCGACCGAAACACGCAAAGCGACCGAAACACCGCGAAGCGAAAAACTTACACACTGAAATAATTGTGGAATGTTTCAGCTCTTTTGAACCTCTGAAATACCCTAGAATGCGTTAAATGGAGTCTATGTTGTCAAATTTTTCCTGAAGGAGTGGGGGGAGGAGTGACCCCCGGATCCACCTAGCAGGGCGCGCGTTTAGCGCGCATTGCTGGGATAGTCCTTGTACTTCCACCTGACTGGGAAACCACCCCACCCCCCACGAACAAAATCCTGCGTACGTGCCTGTCAACAGACAAACAATGACCAATAATGATGTGAAATTTTACAGCGAGTGGTTCTCCTGCAATTTTTCTTTTCCAAAAATAAGGTGGGCGTTTTTTTAATTTATTATTATTATTTTTTTATTTAGCACACATGTTCTTTAAAAAAAAAATCACCAATGGAAAGTTGATGTCAACTTTGATATGTCAAAGACAAAAAATTCCCCTAATTTCTGCAAGTAGAACTGCCAAAAGCTTTGTTGTTGACTGAATCATGTGAAATTTAGATGGCACCTGTGACATTATACCGTGGAATTTAGATCCAAGTAACACCCTTTTTAAAGAACGAAAATTTGAGGGGCGTTAACCAGTATCCCAACTATATTTATTTATATTTATCAAGTCTTCCCTTGTAAATAGCTGATTCAATAAATTAGAATCAGCCACCGAGTCCCGTTGGAATTATCAACTAACTGAAATTTCTGCATTCAGCTTGTGAATAGAAGCCCAAGAAAAGAAGCCAACAATATTATTTATCATCGGTACCAACTGGAACAAACAGATAATCCGATTCCGTTTCATAACAGGTCCGACTTTTGCATGCACCGGACTACCGCGCAAGGATTTACGCGCAACCGGAAGTAAAATTGGCGCGGGACATGTTGATAGAGAAGACCAACAACAATGGTCAAAGATCGGCTTCAAATAAATTTTCAATGGATTATTTCTTGGATTGGCCGTACCTTCAGATAGATCTAGACCTCTAATAGGTATTTACGAAAACTGATCGCATTTTATCGTTTTTGCTAGATGAAATCCTACTTGCCGCACGCGACAGGTAGATTTTTTTGCAACTTGTCACCGGAAAAATTCACTTACCGGCGGCAGGTAGGCAGGCGTTATTTCGACCGCTGCTAATATCATTTTTCGACTGGAAGGAGACCTTGACGGAGAAGTGGACTAGGTTATCGTGAAATCTGCCCTATGTTTCATATATTACGGGCTATTTTGGTGCAACAGTATGCTATTTTCTATATTTGAATAAGACGTTTTAAAAAAAAAATTGTGTTAGCTAATATACAAGATCTTACTAATGGCAAAAACATTTCCTCAAAATTTCTTTTTAAAAGCACTGTAGAATTACCAAACGTTCTCTTTGTAATAATTTTCAAAATATTCATATCTGATGAAGAAGTTATTGCAAAATCCGTTGTCGAGGACATGTGACCTCCGACTTGTATCAGCGAAAGTCCGCTGTTTAGACACTGACAATTGAAATATCCAAACACAACATATCCAAGCAAGAGTTATAACCCGTTCTTGCCATATTTACAAGGAAGATTTGTTCTGTTGGAGCAACGTCGCAAAGCAGCTGTGTAGGTAGGAATTGCCAGTCTGCAAACTACTAAGACCGCAACACCCCTGTTTAAAATTGAATGTTCGGAAAGACATAGGCCTACATACACATCCTTTCTCTAATATAACCCCCACCTCTCACCCCATATTTCTGATAAGAGTTATTTTCTAAATAAATGGTGTTCGCTATCGCGAAGTCCCTTACATGAATTATGGACCAGATATGTGCACTATGTTTGCGGACTTATACCAGACGAAACGCGCTGGCGTACTGATTTTCCATCAGCTCATGTATCGAGCGGTCCCAAATAGCAGTCGATTGCTTCAAAGCAAGGGAGACTATTGAAACCACCGTCTCCACCCCACCGCTGAGAAAAAGAAAAATCTGCCGCTAAATAGTAATACTATCCAAAGTTCCGTATCTACCGCTGAGCAAAAGTACAATATTCAAACTACCATCTTCATTCCACCGCTGATGAAAAAGTAAGCAGTCTATTGCTTCAAAGCAAGGGAGACTATTCAAACCACCGTCTCCATTCTACCGCCGTGGAAAACGAGGCTATCAAACCGCCGTTTCAATCTGCCGCTAAATAACAATACTATCCAAAGTACCGTATCTACCGCTCAGCAAAAGTATAATATTGCAACTACCGTCTTCATTCCACCGCTGATGAAAAATTAAAGGTGAAATGCAAAGGTAATAAAAGTAAGAAAAAAGCATTTCCCTTTCCTTTTTATGATGATAATAAATTATACAGCCATCAATGAACGAAATCTGGTGATAAGTTTTATTTTTTAAAGAGAAATAAAACACGTGTATGATCAGCGGCTTGAAAACAGTGCATCGCTTATCTCCCCTTGATTCGGAGCTTTTCCACCAGAAGCTGTGACGTCACGGTTGAACCACACTAAAAAAAATGGCGGCTAACATGAATGTAGACAGCAACAGCGATGCGGAGGAATTTTCTTACACTTCTTCCTCTTCTTCTGAAGAGGAATTCAGAAGAATTCACGGCAATGGTTAGTGCAGGGGTGCCCCTACCAACACGAACCTAAGAACCAGCAGACAACGATAGGATCAGCGACACTGCAGGGGCCGTGGGCGACAGTCATACCGAGAGAATCGGAAATACAGATTGGTAAATTCCGACTTTTTCCTTTATCCCCCGTAGCGAATGATGACCAACCTGTTAGTGCGTTTCAGTGAACGTGAATGACACAAGCAAGGGCTTCGTGAGCAATAGCCTAGCTTATCTACGTGAGCTATTTCCATACAATGCAATGCAGCTACATCATGTTGTGCAGACTGTGCTGGTTCCACTGCTACGTCACGTATCGCAGCGCCCCCAGGGGGAGGTAATCATGTACGGATCAAAATTTCGTAAATAATACAGCGTTACATTTTTTAGTTTTTAACTTTATTAGGCTGAAGCAAATGTTGTAAAACTGAAATGAAATTAATATACACATTATTTATCCAATCTTACTGCAAATATCAAGTGATTTAGACAAACCTTTGCATTTCATATTTAAGCTGTCGATTGGTTCAAAGCAAGGGAGACTATTCAAACCACCATCTTCATTCCACCGCTGAGGAAAAGGAGGAGGCTATCAAACCACCGTTTCAATCTGCCGCTAAATAATAATACTATTCAAAGTGCCGTATCTACCGCTGAGCAAAAGTATAATATTCAAACTACCGTCTTCATTCCACCGCTGATGAAAAAATAAGCAGCCGATTGCTTCAAAGCAAGGGAGACTATTCAAACCACCGTCTCCATTCCACCGCCGTGGAAAAGGAGAAGGCTATGAAACAGCCGTTTCAATCTGCCTCTAAATAACAATACTATCCAAAGTGCCGTATCTACCGTTGAGTAAAAGTATAATATGCAAACTACTGTTTTCATTCCACCGCTGATGAAAAAGTGCTTCAAAGCAAGGGAGACTATTCAAACCACCGTCTTCATTCCACCGCTGATGAAAAAGTAAGCAGACGATTACTTCAAAGCAAGGGATATTATTCAAACCACCGTCTCCATTCCACCGCCGAGAAAAGGAGAAGGCCATCAAACCGCCGTCTCAATCTGCCGTTAAATAATAATACTATCCGAAGTGCCATCTACCGCTAGGTGGACATTGAACTGTTAAATACCCCAACGCCATTTCTCTGAAAAGATACAGTATACAAACAGCTAGGGTGATTACCACTCTCACCCCCGACCACCCACCCCATAATGTTTCAAGCGCCGCTACGCGGTCTGTAAAACAGAAGGTGGTAAATCCGTCATGTAAGACACATACAATAGGTGACTACATGTGGGGAACCATTCAACCAAGGAGTGAAAAGGGCCAAGTATATTGCACGCAAAGTGTTGCCGATTAAAGTTGTCTTACATGACGGGTCTGCCCTTAATAGTGGGAAGTCTATCTCTCTCGTGCTTTCTTACGTTGAAGTATGGATCGAAACTGTCCAGTTTTAGCTTCAAAGGAGACCGACACTTAAAGCGATCGTTTCCGTTTAGTATTACGCGCCAGATTAACCGCCGGTTTCTGTAGACCCGCTCTGAATTCCGAATCCCTGAGTAGCTAAAATGGATAGTTTGCTGCAAACAAGGGCTGAATATAAAGATGCGATGATATATAGAAGTGAATTATTTCATTGTTTCTGGCAACTGACTTCGACAAATTTGAGTCGTCCAGTACTTTTCCAACAACTACACCTGGGAAATGTTTTGACGCCGTTTATCGAAACTCAAAAAAAAAAACAAAAAAAAAACAAAAAACAAAACAAACAAAACTAGAGCATATGGGCTTTAATGAGATCTGGTAGCTGGGTTATTGGGGGATAAGTTTGTAATGAAATAAACGCACAACTATATATTTAATTTCAAGTTAGGCACATGTGGCACCAGGCAGGAATGTATGTGGCTAAAACGCAATCACAAGTTACATCCTGTGACAAGGTATATGAAGGGCCGTTCGCGCCATAAACACATCCTTTAAACGTTTTAACTTCTTAAACGTTTAAAAATTGTAAAGCTTTAAAAAGTTTAAACGTTTAAACTTGAGCCAATCAATCAGATGTATGAACTGACATTTTCCTGTTAAAAAGCAAACGTTTCCAGTTGTGAATTCGCGACTTCAGACGTTTCCTGTCAAAAGAAAAAAATTCGGTCTTTTAAAGGTTTCCGGTTAAAAGGATAACGTTTCCGGTTGCGATCGTCCAATCAGATTTTTATTTGGGCCGCGTGTATTCCAACATCTACACCAACACGTGCACATCTTCACTGGCAAACGTTTCCGGTATGTAGTATATTTTAACCAATGAAAACCGTTCTTACATATTAGGTTTTGGAGAATATCTTTGGCACAGGAACAATTTGCGCAGGACATGATGCACGGTGGGCACGAGGAATACAATACGCGCGAATATTTGTAAGGGTTATTTTGATTGGTTCAAACAGACTACATAGCGGAAACGTTTTGCCAGTGGACACGGGTTGATGTTGAGGTTTGAACATACGCGGCAGCAATAAAAAAATCTGACTGGACGATCACAACCGGAAACGTTTAAAAGTCTCGAATATTATTACTGGAAACGTTTGCCTTTTGACAGGAAACGTCTAAAGTATTGGACTTCACAACAGCAAACGTTGATTTTGGACAGGAAAGGTCTTCCAAATGTCAATTCATGACATTTGATTGGTTGGTACAAGTTAAACGATTAAATTTATTAAACGTTTGGGTTTATGGCGCGAACGGCCCTTCTTAAAAGGTACCGACATAATGAAGTTGAACATACCAAAGAAAGGCAGTCCTAGGATAAAAGTAACTCCGAAAATGGAAGCCGAAATATAGAATATTATATCACAATGACTTTCATTTTCGGAGTTACTTTTATCGTAGTTCATGTGAAATTGATCTGTGGGAACAATGAAAGGTAGTCCTATAATGAGGGAAGTTGCACACGTTACGCTACCCATGTGTTACCCAATTAATTTCCGTCCAATTAGACACTACAGTAGGTGCTCATCCAACCTTGACTCAACCAAAATAGCTGAATTTTGCTCTTTATCTTGATACATAATTCCTCCAATACGTCAGTTCTGAATTCCAGATGAACACCATGTTAATTTAACCAGCATAAAGAAAGCAATATGATACCTTCTTTGACATGGTATTGTTGGTGTTGCGTTGAAACTGCAAACTGACCTGTTGAGAATTCGATGGGAAAAGGGGCCAGTGGAATGACGTCTAGGCCTAAATACCCACAGGGGATTAAGGTCAGTTTGTACAGAACATACATGTACCTATGGGTAAATAAGAGAGATTATACCTAGGGGTAAATAGAGATTAAT
Organism: Hanleya hanleyi; assembly: GCA_036873755.1. Classification (NCBI taxonomy): domain Eukaryota; kingdom Metazoa; phylum Mollusca; class Polyplacophora; order Lepidopleurida; family Hanleyidae; genus Hanleya; species Hanleya hanleyi. Next base: position 6,177 of record JAVTVY010038436.1, on the reverse strand, counting down.
TTAGTTTTATGAGTGAGAAGGGTTGGACATCAAGGTTGATGATGGTTATGTCACAAGTTAGGATAAGACAAGACATGTATTACACTTTCTGGATATCCCACAGGTTGACTGGTGGAGTACAAGATAAGAAAAGATTATAAGATATGTTACAGCTTGCTCTTGTGAGAAAAGCAAACAGTGGACTGCGAAGGTGATAATGAGACAATGGTGGCCAGGTTGGCTGCTATGGTAGAGCATCTCTCACATATACACCTAACCAGCTAAACTGTATAATTTTCTCAGCAGAGTCCAAGCTTTGGTGAAGTGACGATACCAGTCTGCCATACTTTAGAGCGTATTAATCTCATATTTTGTGGGAAAACAATGAACAGAGTAATATTTAATGCAGATAAGGGATCAAATATATGCCAAGTGACTATTAGTGACTAAATATAGACATACAAAAGCCTTTCAACCACTAAGGATCCCCAAAACCCATCTCTGTGGAACTACTTTCATGCAGCGTAAGGCTATCCCGTGAGTCGGTTTGCATTTTTGTCCATTTCCCTACAGCATTCTAAAGAGCCTCTGGCTAACGCCCGATCTCAAAAACTGATCCCCATATCAGCGAGCTGTAGCAATAACCAAGTAGGTCCGAGGAGATAGCACTAAACCATGCTCATACTGTCTGGGGTCAACGGTCGGCAAATCTTTGTCTTTGGCTGGCTCGAATGTAAACCGTTGTAATAACGTTGTTATGAACAGAAACATCCTAGACTTGGCGAAGATTTCCCCAACACATGATCTCTTTCCGATACCGAAGGCCATCAGGCTGGAAATATTAAAATGTGCATGAGAACTAAATGAAATGATTAACCAATGCCTTTACATATTATTAGTGCAACGCTGATGTTAAACATAACCGCCACTACTTGTAAGATTCCATGTAGAACGAGAAACAACAGTATTAAACGAAAGGGTGGTGGAAAACGGCGTCGGCGTACTGACAAGAACCCTATATTACCCCACAGACTACATATTCCAAACTAAAGACATCACGAGAACCAAACGTGGTTCCTCTGATGATTTCTATCCCATCTACGTTTTCATTTTAACTGTTCATGCGGACATCTTGAATGGCATGATCACAAGGTCCCACGCATCGGCGTAACCGGTATTAGATGTAACAAGGTGCCAGAGGATGCTAGGTCCCCCGCCGAAATGGCAGCAATATTTTTTAGCATTGTTGGTCTCAGGGGATATACATGAGGGAGGCAACTGCTGCTTCATAGGCGTTGGATGTGGAAGGGTCTTTCTACCGTCCCAAGTTTTAAGATCAACTCAGAACGGTTGTCTGAATAATATAGTTTCCATGCAGTGAAGCATGGAAATTATGTAACCAAGAAGCAACCCCAAGTGACATCTCAAGGCATTATCTGCAAACCAAATTTGACAAGAAACTGAAGGCATCCTCAACCTATTGCCCGGAAACCAAATTTTAAATTTGCCACCAGGTGTTGCCACCTGTAGGTGCAGTGGGCGAAATGCAATTCCAAGCATCATCTCATGGCATGGTACATGTATTAGCCTATAGTATTGCACCCTTCTACGGAGGGCCAATGGTCGACTGATGCAGCAACATTTTCCCAGTTAGACGGCAGATTTTGAAATCAAAAACGAGGCCGCGCTATGTCATCAGTCAACTGAGACAGTCACGTTGTTGTGTATGAAGATTGGGGTGGCTCCTATAAATAGTGATGCAATGAAAATGCTCGTATTAGTTTAGAATGGCGGGATCGAATGACCAATCACTGAAGGGAAGACAGCTGGAACAGTACGCTGATACTGTCCGTAAATTATAAATATCCTGATTTAACAGAGAGTTCTACAGTATAGGTACATGTATCAGCATACGAACTTTGGGAAGAATCTGAAGAGGGGTCTTCAAGTTATTGCCCGGAAACCAAATTTAGATTTATTAGGCACAAGACGTGTGCGAAACACAATCCCAAGCGACATCTTTGGGCGTATAAATACCAAATTGAGAAGAATCCGTTGTCACTTATTGCCAGTACAATTTTCAGATTTGTCCACTAGATGTCGACACCAGTAGGCCTATGCAGAAGCAGGCGAACTACAACCCAGGGGACATATTCTGGCATGGTATCTGCATACCAAATTGGAGAAGAATCCGATGAACGAAATCAAATTTAGATTTTGGCATGAGGACGTGGTGCTACCTGTAGGCGCAAGTGAGCAAAGCGCAATCTTAAGTGACATCTTATGTCATGTTATTACCCGAAGACAAATTTGGGATTTTGCCACCAGGTGGCACCACCTGTAAGTGCAAATGAGTGAAAGGCAATCTCCTGGCATGGTACATGCATGCAAAATTTGAGAAGAATGCCAAGAATGCCAAAACAAGTTATTGGCCAAAAACAAATTCCAGATTTTGTCATCAGGTGGCATCACCTTCTAAGCAGAAGTGGATCCTAAGCAAGGTACAATGTATATGCATGCCTAATTTGGGTCCAAGAATTCGATGAGCAGATCTCAAGTTATTGCCCAGAAACCAAATTTCGAGTGACATTTCAAAGCGTTTCAAAGTTGCAGCACAAAATAACGGAAAGAACCCTAGTGGCGCCACCTTCAGGAAGATCTTTCTGAAACACAATACCAATCAACATCTTGTCACAACGAATGCATATATGCCAAATATTGAAGAAACTAGATACAGTCAATCGAATACGATCGAGAAGGCATCCCTTTTGCCTCTTTATGGTAAAAGAAACATTCATTATTTGTGAAGAAAGTAAAGACATAAAACTTAGGAAAAACATCATTAACATGGCCACATAAGATACCTTGAGGGAAGGTTCCAACATACCAAATTTAAAAGAATCCGTTTCGGTCCAACGTGCAGTTACTGTCCGGAAATGCAATTTTACCTTGTCCCAGAGGTTAGCGCCATGTATAGGCAGATAGGCATAACAAATAATCCCAACCGAGATCTTGAGGCAAGATTCCTTGACATTGGAAATAGAAAACGTTAACTTGGCCTACCGGTGGCACCACCTATGGTCTGATCGACAAGAAAAACAATCCCAAGCGAAACCTTCTGGTAAGGTACATGTATTCATATACCAAACTTAGAAAAAATTCAGTTAAGGTTTAAAAAATTATTGTCTGGAAATATAATTTAAAATTGGCCCCCAGGTGGCACCACCTATATGTGGATCAGCATGAAAAACAATGCCAAACAATTGAGGTGAGGTAGCTACACACCAAATTTGAAATGAATCCGTCAAGGTGTTCAAAAGTTATTGTCTGAAAACACTTTACTTAGCTTTCAGGTGATGCCCCCTGTACACGAATCAACACGAAAAATATTCTCAAGTCAGATCTTGAGGCAAGGTACCCACACATCAAATTTGAAAGAATCCTGAAGGTTTTCAAAAGTTATTGTCTGGAGATGCAATTTTAACTTTTCCCCCAGGTGGCGCGACCCAGAGGTGGATTGGTATGAAAACCAATTCCAAACAAGATCTACAGACTATGGACCCACTTGCCTATACAATACGAAGCTGCGCATTTGAAAACCCCTCGGCTCTGGGCACCAGCCATTCATAATGTATTCAATTTGAACTAAGATGTCAGGAACACCAAGCAGTCAAGTGACAAATGTACAGATTATCAAAAATTTTGCAATTAGAAATGACCCCTAAGGTTTCCATCCAATCAAAGAAACTGGTATTCATTCCACAAATCTCTTGATGCATCGATAATACCAAATTTTATATTGAGCATTTGAACAGTGTCAGAGATAGAAATCATTAATGATTTTGCATAAATTAAAGATGGCTGCCCATCCTTCCCGCCACTCAGAGGAACTAATGTGGTTATTCATTAATGCAAGTCTCTTCATACATCGATGCTGTAAACCAAGTTTCGTATAGAACACTTAAATGGTCAGAGATAAACATCATTAAGATTTTGAATAAATTAAAATGGCCGCCAAGATTTCCGCCCAATCAGAGAAACCAGATCTGTCATTCATCGTAAGTCTCTTGATGCATCAATGATGTATACCAAATTTTACATTGAGCACTTAAACGGAATCAGAGACAGAGATCTTTAATGATTTTGCATAAATTAAAGATGGCCACCAAGGTTTTCGGTCAATCAGGTCCCGATTCAAAGTATCTGGATATATCGATGATGTATAGTATACCAACTTTCATATAAAACAATTGAATGATAACCGAGATATGTATCATTATCGATTTCGCATAAATTAAAGATGGCCTCCAGGGTTTCCAGCTAATCAGAAAAGCCTCTTTGGTAATTCGTTGAAAGTTGCTTAATATATCGATGATGTATATCAAATTTCGTATTGAACAGCTGAATGGTTTCCGAGATATGGATCATTATCAATTTTGCATAAAATTAAAGATGGCCGCCAAGGTTTCCACCCAATCAGGTCCCAATTCAATAGGCTTCTGGTCCTTGACTAGGTAAATAAGCATACCAAATTTGGAATTCATCAGCGGAACGGTTTTTCGGCTATCTCGCTCACGAACGGACAGACGGACGTACACGACGATGACAGTACCCCATGGCCAAAATTGGCCGAGGGGTAAAACATGAGTCTGTGCCTGATAAATTGAAGCCTTTTGGGGTTGCAATCCATTGACGGGTGGCAGAATTATACCAAGATTGCAGACTACACACAAATTTGAACTTTCTGCCGAGATGTATTGGAGATATATATGTTCAAACAAAATATATGAAGGTCGGGCGAGGGCTGGTTCGGGAGATAGAGGGTGCGGCTCGGCACCCTGGGGATGGGGACATGCTCTCCTTGAGGGTAGTGGTGGTGTTCTGACATGAAAGTCATAGAAAGCTCTCTGTACATGAATAACCGCACTGACAACTGCATGCCATCATCTGTCAGTCTGAAGACCAGCAAGGATGAATTCAGTTCAATTCAGGAAATTGATCATATGCACAGTGTGCACCCAAACTTTAGGAACTCAGTTGTAATTAATATAGTAAGTTACATGTGTGGATACAAATGGTTCGTGCAGAAGCTTTAGGGTAAATCATATGATGTGAAATGCAATTATTCGATAGCAAAATTGAAGGAAATATTGTCCTTCGTTTAAGATGACACGAAATTAAAAAACCAGGGGTTCAGTACTGCGGGGATTCCCCGCCAGTTATTTCATATTATACTTCTGAAATAAAACATGGTTCATGCAAAAGCTTTAGGGTAAATCATATGATGTGGAATAGATTGATTTCATAGCAAAATTGAAGACGCATTTTAACTGGAACGGACAAGAAGAAGAGAAACTCAGTGGCGCCAACTTAAGGCAGATGTTGCTGCGACTGGCGTCTTGTCGCAAGGAATGCGTATGCTGAATTTCTGGAGAATCCAACAAAGCATTCGGCAGTTATCGCTTGCAAAGAACATCGCTTGCAAAGACATCCACGAACAGGAATGGGCATGAAGAAACGAGATCCAGTGGCGACACCTTCAGGCAGATGTTGCAAAAATGCAATAGCAGCGGCTGAGCCAATGTCTTGTCGCAAGAAATGCGTACATGCCGAATTTTGTGAGAATGCGACAAAGCATTTGGAAATTATCGCTTGTAAAGAATTCAAACTGACATCCCCGGACATAATGAACCAAGATCCATTTTGACCCAGTGGCGCCACCTTTAGGCAGATGTTGCTGAAATGCAATTTGGACTAGCGTCTTGTCGCAAGGAATGCGTATGCCAAATTTGGGAAGAATCCAACAAAGCGTTAGGAAGTTATCACTTCGAACAGACATGCACGGACGTACACGGACATCCACGGACACAAAGAAGCAAGAACCAGTGGCGCCACCTTCAGGCAGATGTTGCTGAAATGCAATACGGTCTGGCGTCTTGTCGCAAGGAATGCGTATTCCAAATTTCGAAAGAATCCAACAAAGCATTGGGAAGTTATCGTTTCCAACAGAAATGCACGGATGTCCACGGACACAAAGAAGCAAGAACCAGTGGCGCCACCTTCAGGCAGATGTTGCTGAAATGCAATACAGACTGGCGTCTTGTCGCAAGGAATGCGTATTCCGAATTTCGGAAGAATCCAACAAAGCGTTAGGAAGTTATCGCTTCGAACAGACATGCACGGACGTACACGGACATC
>JAVTVY010038435.1:0-15712 GCA_036873755.1 Hanleya hanleyi | reverse complement strand
TATTCGACGCCAGAATAATTCTCTGCGGAACAGACTTATGTCGACAGACAAGTCGACATTGTCTGTCGACATAAATCTGTTCCGTAGAGAATTAATCTGGCATTGAATACTTGCAACTTTGCGGCTTTCCGATTTGTCTCAGACTTCGCATTTAGTTTGTCATTGGTCTCGCCAAATCTATGTAACGCGCTAGTAAGTTTGTCTTTTGGCTGCCATCTTATTATTTATTTGTTCATTCTATAGCCCATCTGTGTCTAAAATAAATATTATTATTATACTAAAGAGTTCTATCTCGAGGCGGTCTTGTATTTATGATTTATAGGCTTGGTGCCTGACGAAAGATATTCCAGGGGTTTACAGAATTTATTCTCCCAAAATATCTGAAACAACTGCTATGGGGTACATGAGTACTTATAGTGATATTATAATAAAACTCCTATACTCAGGCTGTTGTGGGATCGGGACGTACCAGGAAAGTGGGTGTGTTTATAGACATGTTTTTGTATTGCAGTGATCTATTTAATGCGCTCAGAAAATTAGATAAATGATTGATGTAAAAGCTGATGCTCACAGCACTCTTTCGTCAATTTTGTAACTTTGTGCCACTCTGCGTCTTGCCGTATGTTTTGTGGATATTTTGAAACGATCTACCATAACAATTTTAAACTAATTTGTACATTTGACAAAACAATATACAGCTACGACGTCAAATGACTCTGGAAGTCTAAATGCCGGAACTAGATTATTTTTGGTGGCTGACATCCGAGAATCCCGTCCTCTAATGCTGTAGTTAAGTGTTTTTTTTCTAATATCCTATGGTGAATGACGCTCATTATATTGAGGATTTAAAAGGTAATCGCACCAAATCTTTGCCGAAGTATTTGACCGATGACTAAATTCGACAAAAGAACCATTTTGGCTATTTAACAACGAAGTATTTCACCCATAAAAAACTTTTGACACAGTTTTCAGTGCGTTTGACGCAATTTAATTGTATTTTGGGGATGGCCCTTCTGTGACGTCACAGGTCAATGACATCATAATACTTTTTGATATTAGACGATTGACAAACCTCTGCGCAGTCAATTAACACCAACCATTTTGCCGTATGCCTTGTACGAGTGAAGATAAAGTCATTTTAATACGTATACCTAATTTTAACAGTAGAAAGATGCAATCCAATGGTTCTTGTATTTCCTAATTTATTCAGCATACGGCAATACTTTTCACCACCATATCCTACCTCATGAAAGAAGAGAGTCTAAGCTTTCAAATGATATATAGTTTGCCTCTGTGTAGGGAAAGGGGTGCATTTTATTCCCCAAAACAGAGTCCCGGCCGCTCGTCTATAGTATATCAGCCACGTTTTTATTGCAGATCTTCATGTGGAAAATATGAAGTATCCACACGGCCCCTAGCACCGGCTTAAGCGAAATTAGATACGCTTGCTGGGTAGATGTGTTGATAGATCAGCTCAAACAACTAATCTGATGTTAACGAATGAGCATCGTGGACGTCGGATGGGGTAAACGTCTAAACATGGGGTAATCTGGTAAATTCAAAAACTACCCAGAGAAACTAATATGTAATGGCCGACGTCGTACGAATAATAGTATGAATAATAGTCTGATGTGAAATAAAATAGCTTAATTCACTTTTGCTTCCAGTAAAGCCATAAGTTTGAAGAAAAAGGAAAGAAACTTAACTTTTGAATTTACCCATCATCCTATGCTCGGGAGAAGGGGTTCATGCAAATAGGCTCAAAGTGAGCTCAATATATGATAAAATATAAAGTATCAACTCTCTTTTTCGTGTTCCGGAGACAGGATAGAAAGTGTGTCCCTGTGTTCCCCAGTCCTCGGGTTAAAAAATATCGCACCACTGGGTCATCGCACCACTCTTCTGGAGTATATTTGAACAGAAACATGACTTTCTTTTTTGACATGGTGCTAGGCCTTAGTATCATACTAACTGTGATGGGAAGCACTTGTACCACGGCTTGCACTAGCTTACAGTCAACATGAATTTCCCGTTAACCCAGTGGGTAGAGCATTGAATTCATAACTGAGAGGTCTTTTACGCCAGCACATGGGTACTAGTATAAATGAATGAGAGATTTGGTGTCGTTAAACTCGACATATGATATAGCATATATGTAGTCACTTTCCACGACCTAATCCGTTACTTTAATTCGAGAAACTTTTCAAATATCACATTGAGAGACCGCGATCCATGGATGTTCTATACAAGGTTTCGCTTCGATCGATTCAGCGGTTTTTTCGGAGATCTTGGAAGTCTTTGGGTTAAATGCGAAATGGTCGCCAAATCGTTCATTCAATCAGAAGCATTTGTTTCGAGTGCAATAGATCATGGCCTTCCCGATATATCGCAGTAGCCTAGATATCAGTACTTGTCTGGGTTCAAGAGATTAAGCCCTTGCAAAACTTTCAACGTTTTTCACAATATTCAAGATGGCAGCCAAACCACGCGATCTAGGTTCCCACTATTTGTATATTCATGATCCTCCTATCATATAGCGGAAATGTTGTGGCATCCCCCGCCAAACTCCGTCACTTATAAAAAAACAGCCATTCTGATTGGTCGGTGACAGCCGTCTTGTTCCACAGGGAATCATTTCAAATAGAGTACTGAGAGCCCTCGATCCATTACTCGTCTGCGCCAAGTTTCGCGTCGATCGGTTAGACGATCTTGGAAGGTTTTGGGTTAAATCCCAAATGGTTGCCAAACCGTTCAGCCAGTCAACAGTATTTGCTTTCAGTGCAACGGGCCATCGCCTTCTTGATATATTACAGCAGTCTATAAATGTGGTTCATCGAGGTTCAAGAGAATAAACACGTGCAAATTTTGTGAAGTTTTTCACAAAATTCAAGATGGCGGCCAAAACACAGGGCCACGGCACATTTTATTGCATATTCAAGATTGCCCTATCATATAGCAAATATTTCGTAGCTTTCCCCGTTCAAATTCGTTACTTGAAAACCCGACCAATTTGATTGGTCGTTGAAGGCCATCTTGTTTTACACTGAAATCCAGAAAATTGAGATACCTCGAATCACTGATCATCTGTACAAAGTTTCCCGTCAATCCGTACAGCAAGTTCAGAGGAGAAGATCTTCGAACGTCCTACGGGTTCCCGCTATGGCTACATCAAGCTACAAGCCGTCAGATTAATCTTCTTTGCAGCCGCTAAGTTGATCGATTTGAAAATTGGCACCTTTAGACTATCAAACCATCTCAGCAAGATATGCAATATGACATCATCAGTTCTGCTTCGTGACGCTAGGCGGTTCTGATTAACAGACTGAATAAAAGACTGGCTGACTTCGAGACTACTAAGATGACTTTGGACTCCATCTTTGGTACATCAACCCAACATAGCAAGACTGACAAGATAAAATTATAAGTTCAGCTCGGCGAGGCCAATGGACTTTGTTCTATATAACAGACTGAGTAACAGACTGGCTGATTTACAAACTAAGATGAGTTGTGATTATCTGTGGCATATCCACCCATATCAGCAAAGCCTACACAAAGACACCATTAATTCTGCTACACGACGTCAGAAGGCGCTGACCTGATTACCAGACTGGCTGAATTATATACCATTAAGAGAAGCTAAGACCCAATCGTTGGCTTATCAACCAAAAACAGCAAGACCAAAACGGGGACATCAATAGTTCCGCTCCTCGACGCCAGGGGGCGTTGTTCTGAATAACAGACTGAACAAGGCACTTGCTGATTTAGACTACCATTAGAGGGGATGGGGTTGCCGCTAACTGTAAGCTAGTACAAACACTGATGCATGTTCCTCCCGTCACACCCCTCCCCTGAATCATCCCTTCTTCCGAAATCAATCATTGCTCTCTGGTTCAGAGCCACACGTTCCATGAACCGGTGGCCACGGAATCGATGAAGGTTTTAGGCCCTATGGGGATTCGTTTCGGGCCTCCTTACTTGCCTTACCATCGCTCTACCGACTGACCTGAAGGGAAATTCCCGCTACCTGTAAGCTAGTACAATCACTTGTACAATTATACAGTGCTAAAAGCGTTCGGTGTCCGGTGTTTTTTCACGTACAGTATCGTTCTATTAACGTTTGGAATCGTTCTGAATGCGTTTTGTACTCGTTTCGTTTGCTTCTCAAACAACGCGTTTATACCGCGCAAACGTCTTTGATCATCGATATGTTCATTGATCTTTCGTTTCGTTTCGTTTCGTTTGAAACGCGTTCGGAACGCGTGTTATTGTTCCTGTTGTTGTTAAATAAATATTACCGTCCACAACACGGTTGCTTTGTCGGGCGAAAATACTACATGTATTTGGTCTGACTTTTTTTTTTCATTTGTACAATGGTTTGGCGATTGAGTGTTGATCAAAAGCTGCATGGAGTCGAGTCAAACGAAACGCTTTTTTTAGCTCAGTATCACACGCCTGACAAATCGTTTTGCTTGGTACCGGGGGACAAATATTGTTTCGCTTGGTGGACGAAAATATTTAAGCTTAGCGCAATGTATAAACGAAACGATATCGAATATTTCCATCAAATCGCTAACTTAAAAATGCTTTTCGTCAGCTAGCGTTTAGAAATACCAGTAGTTTCGTTTGTGTTCATTTAGTTTCATCACTTTACGGCGTAAACTAAACAAAAAGAAAATTACCGGGCACAGAACGTTTTTACCCCTGTTTATTAATGGCTACGCCACATATATTTATTTCATAGCACAGGGATTAATGATAGCGACTGGGGAAAGCGTCGACACGCGGGCTCCTTTGCCTGGTTTGCAAAATATAAACCCAAATTTGCGCGAGTTGAACGAAAAGAGAAACGCATTCGAAACGCGTTTATATAACGCGTTCATAAACGCGGTTCGATCAGAGCACACGCGTTTGACTAGGGAAGCGCGTTTGGTAAAAGAAAAATTAAGCGATATTGAAAGCGTTTCATTTCCTATAATCGTATTTAGTTCCGTTCGCGTTTCGTTAGGTCAAACTAAACGAAAATAACCGGACACCGAAAGTTTTTACTTCTGTATATCAATCCATCTCAACAAGACGTGCAAGACCAAATCATTAGTTCTGCTCCGCTATGTCAGCGAGCACTGTTCTGAATAATAGACTGAATAACGGACTGACTGATTTGGATGCTACTAAGAGGAGTCCGGTTGGTGGCCACCTGAAACATTTGGGAGAACTCAACGTTTTGTTAGTCTGTGACAATGTGGTCAAAGGTACCAGATACCATTCTGCATGCGTAATGAACCTGCCTCTGGTTCAAACATGAACTCAGGTACTGTGTAAACCTGGTCCCGAGCAGCGGCTGTTTGCAGCTTCAATTAAAATTAATGTCATTTTAGGATTACTTTTGGAGTTAAATAAAGTCACAAATTGATCAAATCGGTTCTGACGTAGTATGCATTGCATAGATCGTTATGAATGGGTAACCATGCTGAATTAGTTGCTTGCAGATTGCGATCACCATGTAATTGGTGAAATTAAGGCGATTTAAGGTCAATTTTGGGCCAAATGTGGTCACATATATGGGCGAAAATGTTTACTGAGATTTCAAATAGGTGTTGTTGAATTATTTTGTGTGCGGCACGCTTCATTTAAGATGCGGATGATACCAATCCAACTTGGCAATTGGATTTTGAAAATTATATAAACGGTCGGATTAGGTGTCATGCCAGTTTTGTGGGGGTTATTCTGCTGAATTCTACAACATTTATTGTTTTACTCAGTTATTATGGCTTCGCAAACAGATCCCGACTATTGCCGTATCTTTTTATTTTCCACAAATTATTTCGATTTCAACATAGCTGCAGGTAAGGAGAGTAGTAGTATAAGAGTTTTTAAAGTCGTATTGACCCCTTTGCACTTAAACTTGAGGGGTAACTCGTGATTTCCCTAAAGAATCCGACAGGGGGCGCCACCAGCTCAAGAGAGATCCCCGCAAAGGGAGGCAACTCTTGATGTACTTTGTGGTTTTTGGCAAATGTCGGGTTATCTTCCCTGATTCGAACATTTGCATATTAAATCTATACGAGAAAATGCCTGTATGGGGTATGCATGATCCAATGGGGTCGTATGAGGTATCAAAGTGAAGCTTATGTGAGGGGGCATCTGATGGGCTGGGTGTGGGGTTGAAATAGCGTAAGTCTGCGCATGCGCGATGGACCAAGGGTATGGAAATAGACGTTTTGGTATCTAGGGGAGCCACTAATGGTTCGATTGGGTCATATGAGGTATCAATGTGAAGCATTCGTAAAGGGGCATCTGATGGGCTGGGTGCGGGGTTGAAATATGTCATTTTACGCATGGGCGGTACACCAAGTGTATGGAAATAGACGTTTTGGGATCTAGGGGAGCCCTTAGTGGGCCGATTGGGTCGAGTGAAGTATTACTGTGAAGCATACATGAGGGGCATCTGACTGGACTAGTAGTTCGGGCGTGGTCACCAGTCTGCGCATGCGCAAACAGGGAATTGTGGGAAAAGGCTATGGAAATACACCTTTTGGGATCTAGGGGAGCCACTAGTGGGCCGATTGGGTCGAGTGAAGTATTACTGTGAAGCACACATGAAGGGGCATCCGCCTGGACTAGTGATTCGGGCGTGGTCACCAGTCTACACATGCGCAAACAGGAAATTGTGGGAAAAGGCTATGAAAATAGACGTTTTTGGATCTAGGTAGCCCCTAGTGGGCCGATTGGGTCGAGTGAGGTATCCGTGTGAAGCACCCATGAGGGCGAAGCTGGCTGGACTAGTGTCTCGGCCGTGGTCGCCAGTCTGCGCATGCGCAAACAGGGAATTGTGGGAAAAGGCTATGGAAATACACGTTTTTGGATCTAGGTAAGCCCCTAGTGGGCTGATTGGGTCCTGTGAGGTATTAATGTGAAGCACCCATGAGGGGGCATCCGCCTGGACTAGTGTCTCGGCCGTTGTCACCAGTCTGCGCATGCGCAGACAGGGAATTATGGGAAAAGTGTATGGAGATAGACGTTTTGGGATCTAGGTAGGCCCGTAGTGGGCCGATTGGGTCGAGTGAGGTATCCATGTGAAGCACACATGAGGGGGCATCCGCATGGACTACTGCCTCGGGCATTGTCACCATTCTGACATGCGCAGACAGGGAATTATGGAAAAAGGGTATGGAAATAGATGTTTTGGTGCCTAGGTGGGCCACTCCTGGTCCCAGGGAGTCGTATGACGTATCCATGTGAAGCATTCGTGAAGGCGCATCCGATGAAATGGGTGACACGTGGAACTGACGTCATTCTGCTCATGCGCAGTAGACCAAGTGTATGGAAATAGACGTTTTGGGATCTAGGTGAGCCCCTAATGGGCCGATGGAGTCGTATGAGGTATCCATGTAAAGCAGTCGTGAAGGAGCATCTGCCTAAACTAGTGTATCGTCCGCGTTCAACATTCCGCGCATGCGCAAACAGGGGATTGTGGGAAAAAGGTATGAAAATAGACGTTTTGGGATCTAGGAGAGCCCCTAATCGGCCGATGGAGTCGTATGGGGTATCAATGTGAAGCACACATGAGGGGGTATCTGCTTGAACTTGTGGCTCAGGCGTTGTCACCATTCTACGCATGCGCAGACAGGGAATTCTGGGAAAGGGGTATGGAAATAGACGTTTTGGGAGCTAGGGGAGCCCCTAATGGGCCGATAGAGCCGTATGAGGTATCAATGTGAAGCACACATGAGGGGGCACCCGCCTGGACTAGTGTCTCGGCCGTTCTCACCATTCTTCGCATGCGCAAACAGGGAATTGTGAGCAACGCCCGCCAACGCCAAGCTCAACGGTTCAACGCCCTGGTGAATTAGCCCAAAAACTCTGATTTTCATGGAATTGTCGCTAATTCATTGGAAATGCAGTGACGCCCGTGAACGTCCGCCTTAACACCCTAGCATAACAACTTGACCCATGATATAGACAGATGAGAGAAGAAGAACAACAACAAGGATGAAAGAACAACAACAACAACAACAACAAATTTTGTTTTCATATAGTTAATTTTCCCCTCCATCATAACATACCCACGCTGAGGGAGCCGCGTTGGGTATGTTTACAATTTAAGAATACTCTTGTCCAATCAGAGACCGCCAGTTTGTCCTGCCATATTCGTTCTTGCCCGTTAGATGTGTTCTCGGCTGCACTTGTCCAATCAGAAGCCGTCCTTAAGAAAGTCCCATCTTCGGCCCTGTTCGCTCTCATCCGTTTGTTCTAATCGGCGTCAGTCAGGCCTGGATATTCGTTGGGCAGCATATCCTGAAACAGTTGTTTGCGCATTCTTATCGCATTTTCCAGGGCCTCGGTGGGTGGTAACCCCATAGCCTCTTCCAAGTGACGCTTGGTCTTCATGATGGATCTGTGCGTGGGGTCGCCTTTCATTTCAAGCGGTAGTAAGGTATACTGTTCATAGATCGCCATGGCTGTTTTCCTGATGCGGGGCCGCATTTCGGTGTACACCTGTTGTAAGTTATACTGTCCCGCGTCCTCGATCGCTTCAGCGTGAGTATTGATAGCTGCTGTCACAGTACGATCCCAGAAGGTAGGTTCTGCCTCAGTTTCCTGGAATGTAGACTGACTATCTGAGGCCAAGCTCTCCATATCAGTAGATAGACTGTCAGCAATCTTGGATTCGGTATCAGTCGATACACTCTCACCGATCTCTGTATCAGCATCCGATTCAACGGCCTCCTCGGCGTCTTCAATCCCATGTATATTTTTCTGGTGTCGCATCATATCGTAATGTCTGGTGAACGTGCGTTCACACTCGGAACAAGTATAAGCCATGTTGACGTTTGAACGTCGACTGTGCGTGTTTTGGGAACACACCCGCTTTCATAGACAGTAACACCGCCAACGCCCACTGTTACGCCTTAACGCCCAATATGTACGCCTTGACGCTCGTCTCAACGCTTTAACACACTTTCTTAACGCTTTAACGTCGTTTAATGATGCGTTCAAACAAATGCTGCTTTTGTGTTATTGCTCTGACATACGCCGCTTTCCAGTTCATGCCCGAGGTTTTCAACATCGACGCTGTTCTTTCGATTTCCATATGCACTGGGTCCTTGTGCAACAATTTCATATGGGTCACGAGGTCGACATACTGCTGACGTAAAGCCCGTCGTAGTCTGGGTGCCAATCTGTTATGGGCTAAAATTGGGGCTTCCTCTTTCGAATACCCTTTGCGTTGAAACTTGTTTTCTGTGACCTGCAACATCTCGCCCATCTCGGCGTCCATACTTTCTTTGAACAAATCCTTCCATAGCCTCGAGTTCACATTATGTTTTCCAACCTCGGGTTGGTCCTTCACGGTTGGATGATATTCCGGGACTGGTGGTATGAACGAGGCCCGCTGTACGGGGTGGGTTGCTGCTCTGCCAGAAGTGGACTCGGCCGATGGTGTAGAGGCTGCAGTGATTCCTCGCCGGGTAACAGGTGGGTCGTCAGCCGACGATCTTCGGGGGTATGGGCTTTCAAATCTACGAACAGGTAGCCGTACGGACGACTTGTCGTCCCTTGAAACGTCTGCATGAAATGGTCGATGTTCTGAGGATAAATTCGACTACCAAACACACGGATTTGTGCTCTGTCAATGGGATTAGAGAACAACACAAAGTATTGGCAGTTCAAGGCAATATCTCTGGACGCCCTCCCTTGAGGAAAGAGATTCTGTGTCAAATAGATGACGGACAGATTCCGATGATGGGATCATTTAGTAAACAAGTCTGCGACGTGTGAATTGTCCTTGACCGCACTCATCAGATCATCTAGCACTACCACGTTGGTCTGCTCGGGGTCAAAGTAATACGGTTCGTTTATGTCGCGGGGAATCCCTGGGACGAAGCTCCCATTCTGTAACCTTGTAGTTTCGTAGGCGGGCTGCCATTGGCTATAACACCAAACAATACGTGTCGGAGCTGGGATTGCCACACCTCCCTCTAAGAACTTCATCACCCAGGACGTCTTTCCACATGCCGTAAGGCCGCTCACCGTCATCGTATAGGGATGCTCTACTGCTCTTGTTGGACCTATAGCAGGACTCGGCTGTGTCTCTTGGTTGTGTTTGCGTTGAATGTGCCTGAGCATACTATCGCGACGAGAGAAGGTTCTCTGACAGAACGTACACGTACACGACATGTTCATCAGTCGACCAATGCATATGGACTGATGATGGACACATGTTTGTTCCTATATTTACAGACCACCACCACACACACCACCACCAACTTCACCAACACCATCGCCACACACCAACAACACCACCACCAACGCCACCAAGACCACCACCAGCGCCACCAACGCCACCACCAACGCCACCAACGCCACCACCAGCGCCACCACCAACGCCACCAACGCTTCAACGCCCGGTGGTGATGGTAGCCCCCGTGTGGCAAAGCTCTCGGATCGGAGCTCTCGGAGCTCAAAGCTTGCGGAGCTCAGAGCTCGGATATAACGTCGTCGTAGGCATGCGCGTGTACCTGTGCTGCACCCTGTACCCTATAGCCCGTGGGGAATAGGGTACACCAGGGTGCGGGTGCAGCACAGGTACACGCGCATGCCTACGATGACGTCATGTTCGAGCTGTGAGCTCCGCAAGCTTTGAGCTCCGAGAGCTCCGATCCAAGAGCTCTGCCAGACGGGGGCTACCACCACCACCGGGCGTTGACGCGTTGGTGGCGTTGGTGATGGTGTTGGTGGCGTTGGTGGTGGCGTTGGTGGTGTTGATGGTGGCGTTGGTGGCGTTGATGGTGGTGTTGGTGGCGTTGGTGGTGGTGTTGGTGGTGTGTGGCGGTGGTGTTGGTGGAGTTGGTGGTGGTGTGTGTGGTGGTGGTCTGTAAATATAGGAACAAACATGTATCCATCATCAGTCCATATGTATTGGTCGACTGATGGACATGTCGTGTACGTGTACGTTCTGTCAGAGAACCTTTTCTCGTCGCGATAGTATGCTCAGGCACATTCAACGCAAACACAACCAAGAGACACAGCCGAGTCCCGCTATAGGTCCAACAAGAGCAGTAGAGCATCCCTATACGATGATGGTGAGCGGCCCTACGGCATGTGGAAGACGTCCTGGGTGATGAAGTTCTTAGAGGGCGGTGTGGCAACCCCAGCTCCGACACGTGTTGTTTGGTGTTATAGCCAATGGCAGCCCGCCTACGAAACTACAAGGTTACAGAATGTGAACTTCGTCCCAGGGATTCCCGACGACATAAACGAACCGTATTACTTTGACCCCGAGCAGACCAACGTGGTAGTGCTAGATGATCTGATGAGTGCGGCCAAGGACAATTCACACGTCGCCGACTTGTTTACTAAAGGATCCCATCATCGGAATCTGTCCGTCATCTATTTGACACAGAATCTCTTTCCTCAAGGGAGGGCGTCCAGAGATATTGCCTTGAACTGCCAATACTTTGTGTTGTTCTCCAATCCCATTGACAGAGCACAAATCTGTGTGTTTGGTAGTCGAATTTATCCTCAGAACATCGACCATTTCATGCAGGCGTTTCAAGGGGCGACAAGTCGTCCGTACGGCTACCTGTTCGTAGATTTGAAAGCCCATACCCCCGAAGATCGTCGGCTGACGACCCACCTCTTATCCGGCGAGGAATCACTGCAGCCTCTACACCATCCGCCGAGTCCACTCCTGACAGAGCAGCAACCCACCCCCGTACAGCGGGCCTCCTTCATACCACCAGTCCCGGAATATCACCCAACCGTGAAGGACCAACCCGAGGTTGGAAAACATAATGTGAACTCGAGGATTCGTGAATGGAAGGATTTGTTCAAAGAAAGTATGGACGCCGAGATGGGCGAGATGTTGGAGGTCACAGAAAACAAGTTTCAACGCAAAGGGTATTCGAAAGAGGAAGCCGCAATTTTAGCCCATAACAGATTGGCACCCAGACTACGACGGGCTTTACGTCAGCAGTATGTCGACCTCGTGACCCATATGAAATTGTTGCACAAGGACCCAGTGCATATGGAAATCGAAAGAACAGCGTCGATGTTGAAAACCTCGGGCATGAACTGGAAAGCGGCGTATGTCAGAGCAATAGCACAAAAGCAGCATTTGTTTGAACGCATCATTAAACGACGTTAAAGCATTAAGAAAGTGTGTTAAAGCGTTGAGACGAGCGTCAAGGCGTACATATTGGGCGTTAAGGCGTAACAGTGGGCGTTGGCGGGTGTTACTGTCTATGAAAGCGAGTGTGTTCCCAAAACACGCACAGTCGACGTTCAACCGTCAACATGGCTTATATTTGTTCCGAGTGTGAACGCACGTTCACCAGACATTACGATATGATGCGACACCAGAAAAATATACATGGGATTGAAGACGCCGAGGAGTCCGTTGAATCGGATGCTGATACAGAGATCGATGAGAGTGTATCGACTGATACCGAATCCAAGATTGCTGACAGTCTATCTACTGATATGGAGAGCTTGACCTCAGATAGTCAGCCTACATCCCAGGAAAGTGAGGCAGAACCTACCTTCTGGGATCGTATTGTGACAGCAGCTATCAATACTCACGCTGAAGCGATCGAGGACGCGGGACAGGATAACTTACAACAGGCGTACACCGAAATGCGGCCCCGCATCAGGAAAACAGCCATGGCGATCTATGAACAGTATACCTTACTACCGCTTGAAATGAAAGGCGACCCCACGCACAGGTGCATCATGAAGACCAAGCGTCACTTGGAAGAGGCTATGGGGTTACCACCCACCGAGGCCCTGGAAAATGCGATAAGAATGCGCAAACAACTGTTTCAGGATATGCTGCCCAACGAATATCCAGGCCTGACCGACGCCGATTAGAACAAACGGATGAGAGCGAACAGGACCGAAGATGGGACTTTCTTAAGGACGGCTTCTGATTGGACAAGTGCAGCCGAGAATACATCTAACGGGCAAGAACGAATATGACAGGACAAAATGGCGGTCTCTTATTGGACAAGAGTATTCTTAAATTGTAAACATACCCAACGCGGCTCCCCCAGCGTGGGTATGTTATCATGGAGGGGAAAATAAACTATATGAAAAAAACTTGTTGTTGTTGTTGTTCTCTCATCCTTGTTGTTGTTGTTGTTGTTGTTCTCATCTATCTATATCATGGCGTCAAGGTGTTATGTTAGGGCGTACCGACGAACGTTGACGGGCGTCACTGCATTTCCAATGAATTAGCGACAATTCCATGAAAATCAGAGCTTTTGGGCTAATTGACCAGGGTGTTGAAGCGTTGAGCTTGGCGTTGGCGGGCGTTGCTCACAATTCCCTGTTTGCGCATGCGCAGAATGGTGACAAGGGCCGAGACACTAGTCCAGTCAAATGCCCCCTCACGTGTGCTTCACATTGATACCTCATACGACTCCATAGGACCAATAGTGACCCACCTCGACCCCAAAACGTCTATTTCCATACCCTTTTCCCACAATTCTCTGTCTGCGCATGCGCAGAATGTTCAACACGGACGGCACACTAGTCCAGGCGGATGCTCCCTCACATAGGCTTTACATTGATACCTCACTCAACTCCATTGGCCCAATGGTGGCCCACCTAGACCCCAAAACGTGTATTTCCATACGCTTGATCTACTGCGCATGCGCAGAATGACATCAGTTCCACGTGATACTAATCCAGGCAGATGCTCCTTCACATAGGCTTCACATGGATACCTCATACGACTCCATCGGACGATTAGTGGTCCACCTAAACCCCAAAACGTCTATGTCCATACCCTTTTCCCACAATTCCCTGTCTGCGCATGCGCAGAATGGTGAAAACGCTCGAGCCACTAGCCCAGGTGGATGCCCACTCACATAGGCTACACATTGATACCTCACTCGACCCAATCGGCCCACTAGGGGCTACCCTAGATCCCAAAACGCCTATTTCCATACCCTTTTCCCACAATTTCCTGTCTGCGCATGCGCAGACTGGTGACCACGCCCGAGCCACTAGCCCAGGCAGATGCCCCCTCATGTGTGCTTCACATGGATACCTCATACGACTCCATCGGCCCATTAGGGGCTCCCCTAGAGCTCCAAAACGTCTATTTCCATACCCTTTGGCCACCGCGCATGCGCAGAACGGCGCTATTTCAACCCCGCACCCAGCCCATCAGATGCCCCCTCACATAAGCTTCACAATGATACCTCACTCGACCCAATCGGACCATGCAGCGTATTTGTTTTCTGGGGACTACTTTTTCTCCGCGGAGGCGACCGCATCACCGACAGACATGACCGCATCACCGCGGAGGAATACAAAGGTGAAAGGTTAACCGAACTATAGTGGTCAACACTTGGCACACAGCCAAGGCTGATGCAATCCAGAACATGTCAGTACATGTGTAGCATTGTCAAAACAACTCCTTCTGCATGTATTACATGTACACACTGAATTCCTCAAGTTTAAGTGAAAAAAGGTTCCATTCTTCTGTGTTGGGGTAGTTTTGTCAAAATACTCGCTTCTGATTGGCTGTCGCTGTGACGTCAGAGGTCATATGCAAATTTGTTAGGTCATTTAAGTGCAAAGGGGTCAATGCGACTTTAAATCCGTAGACACTACTACTCACGACATACATCAGCAAAACAGAACTGTGAATGTAAGGTTGGAGCTCGCACTGTTGGCTGCTGTGCACACATAGCCTATGTCATCTGGTATTTGGGTTATGTGCGCCACAACACTTACAACATTTACTAGAGTTGACAGACTTGCACCAGCGGTAAAAGATGCAGCTGGTGTTACGGAATATGCCCTGTATACAGAGTCGGACAGCGAGTAACGCCTGTACGTAATATACTGAAGTTACAGAGGTGAATCCCCATGTAAAAACGTTGTGCACATCCCTGACCTGAGTACAGACGGTATCGTTTGAGAGAACATCACGGGAACATTGTTGTGAGTCATAGCGTAGTTTCAGAAATGCTGTCATAAACGGTGGAGATATGTTTATATTTCAGTCACTCCATATTTGGATGTCATGAACACACAAAGACTGCCGATGTGATTTGATATGGCTGTGACGTTCGAGCGGTCAGAAAACGTCTAAACTTGCGGTGTACACGAGACTTGAGGCGGCCTGGTCTCGTATGACTGGAATTGGCCAACGAGGATGGTCCGATTCAACCTGTCACCTTGTCTGGATCGAGGAGGTAGGATGGGGGGACCTGTAGAAACAACCAAGGCAATAATAAAGTAATAATATTGTATTCTGCTATGTACACAGCTCTGTACGCGCACAGTACCTGTAATAAAGATCCCTACTCTAGAGGTAGTTATCGTTAAGTGTTATCTTTATCTTAAAGAGAAAGACTAATAATATACAATATATACAAGAGACCCTATCTATGACGCGTCACGGCCCAGTCTCGTCCAGACTGGCTCTCGTCGTGGTATGGTACGGCGTCTCTTGTTCCTCTCCGGTTGTAGGCGTTGCCCCGGACTGTATGGAACGTCTACCGTGTCTAAGGTTACACGGCCCAGTTCATCTAAGCGTTATTAATCGTCTCTGGAATCCTCTCCATATCACTGCCTCTCCTAGCAGTAGCCCTTCGGCGGCGTCGGCCCGTACGGCACACCACAGCGTCTTCGGCTGCAGCCCCTTTCGGCTCGGCAGACCTCACGTCTTCGGCGACCCGACTTCGGCGGCGACCCCTTT
>JAVTVY010038434.1:0-17277 GCA_036873755.1 Hanleya hanleyi | reverse complement strand
CTCGAGCAGTAACATCCAGGTATTTGACCAACCGTTTACCATCATTAACCGAGTGTCGCTAGAGACGATGCTGGAGAAACTGAACACCGTGGATCCCTTGGAATGGGCCCGGTTGCAACGCCCCAACACCAAGTGGACAGTGGACAGTGGACAGTGTGACCAATGTTACGTTTTTCGTGACCAAGCTGACCGACCAACCCATCGGGTGAATGTATTCACCCAGGCACTGATAGATACTCAGAATGCACAAGCAACTATCTGAGGATATGTTGCCTCAACGGTATCCTGGGCTGCCCGATGATGATTAGAATAAACGGTTCAAAGCGAACATGGCCGAAGATGGAACTTTCTGAAATGAAGACTTCTGATTGGACAAGAATACACCTAACGGACAGGAACGAATATGACAGATGCAAATGGTGGCCTCTGATTGGACAAGTCTTCTTGAATTGTAACACCAAGTGGATAGTGGAGATAATGACCAATGTTGCGTTCCTCGTGGTTAAACTGACCACCACCTCCATCGGATGAAAGTATTCACCCATGCACTGATAGATACTCAGAATGCGCAAACAACTATCTGAGGATATGTTGCCTCAACGGTATCCTAGCCTGTCCGACGATGATTAGAATAAACGGTTCAGATGGCACTTTCTGAAATGGAGACTTCTGATTGGACAAGAATACATCTAACGGACAGGAACGAATATGAAACATGCAAATGGTGGCCTCTGATTGGATAAGAATCTTCTTGAATTGTAAATATGCCCAACGCGGCTCCCCCAGCGTGGGTATGATGTAACATTGGGGAGAATAAACTATATGAAAAAAACTTCTTGCTGTTGTTGTTCTCTCATGTGTCATCCTTGTTGTTGTTGCTGTTGTTGTTGTTCTCTCTCCGGTCTATATCATAGTGTTATGTTAGAGTGTTAAAGCGTAACGATGGGCGTCGAGGACGTCACTGCATTTCGAAGAATTAGTGACAATTCCATGGAATATCAGAGCTTCTGAGCTATTTCACCAGGGCGTTGAAGCATTAAGAATGGTGTTGGTGGGCGTTACTACAAGATGACACCTTACACGGTCCATTTGGACCGCGGATGGTCCATCTCTACACCAAATACCTTCCTGCACTGCCCCAAAAGGCCCACTTTCGCTACAACTTGTACTAATGACGTCATCGATGACGTCACAGATGCTGTAAATATCCCTGAAATCGGGGTGTATACTCCGAGAGCTACAACATGACACATCCCATGACGCATTCGCAACGCGGCTGGTCCATCTATACACCAAATACCTTCCTGCACTGCCCCAAAAGGCCAAATAACATCCTTCACTGCTAAAAAATGCCCACTTTCGCTACAACTTGTACTAATGACGTCACCAATGACGTCACAGATGCTGTAAATATCCCTGAAATCAGGTCTATACTCCGAGAGCTACAACATGACACCCCACACGACGCATTCGCAACGCGGATGGTCCATCTCTACACCAAATACCTTCCTGCACTGCCCCAAAAGGCTCACTTTCGCTAATACTCCTACTGATGACGTCATCGATGACGTCACAGATGCTTCGGACATGCCTTAATTCGGATTGTACACCCCGAGAGCTACAAAATGACACCTCACACGACGCATTCGGACTAAGGATGGTCCATCTCTACACCAAACTCACCCCCACGCACCCACAAAATGTCCACTTTCGCTACTACTCGTACCGATGACGTCATCAATGACGTCACAGATGACGCGGACATCCCTCAAATCGGAATGTACACCCGAGAACTACAAGATGACACCTTCCAGGACGCATTCGAACCGTGAATAGCCCATCTCGACCCCAAATACCGTCATGTACTGCCCGAAAATGGCCACTTTCGCTACTACTCGTACCGATGACGTCACCGATGACGTCACAGATGACGCGGACATCCCTCAAAATCGGAATGTACACCCCGAGAACTACAAGATGACACCTTCCAGGACGCATTCGAACCGTGAATAGCCCATCTCGACCCCAAATACCTTCATGTACCGCCCGAAAATGTCCACTTTCGCTACTACTCGTACCGATGACGTCACCGATGACGTCACAGATGACGCGAACATCCCTCAAATCGGAATGTACACCCTGAGAACTACAAGATGACACCTTCCAGGACGCATTCGAACCGTGAATAGCCCATCTCGACCCCAAATACCTTCCTTCACTGCCCCAAAATGGCCACTTTACTTACTACAACCAACTGCGCCTGCGCAGATTGACGCGACTTGCATTCAAAAACACGCCATTCTGACTCTACCCCACACAAGCTTCACTTTGACACCCTCCACGACCCATTCGGACCCATAGCGGTCCATCTCTACCCCAAACACCTTCATGTACTGCCCTAAAATGGCCACTTTACTTAATACAACCAACTGCGCATGCGCAGATTGACGCGACTTGCATTCAAAAACACACCATTCTGACTCTACCCCACACAAGCTTCACTTTGACACCTCACACGACCCATTCTAACCGTGATTAGCCCATCTCTAACCCAAACACACCCCTACATAGCACCCAAAATGCCTGTTTTCTATACTACGGCCAGATTGCGCATGCGCAGACTATTGAACACGGACGAACCATTAGCCCAGTCGGATGCTGCTGCACGAGAGCTTCAAAATAAGACCTCACTCGACCCCATTGGACCACCAGGGACTCACCTAGACTCCAACATGTCCACCCTGTATGGCCCTATACACCCATAGCCATGCAGTATAGGCCTATGGGCCTACCCAGGCCTTGGTGACTTTTTTCAAAAATTTCACCAATTCGCTCCGCAACCCTACCCATCGTGTTCTAAATGTCGAGACGTGAAAAACGAGACCCCACAACCCTACCGCAAATGTCGAGAAGTGGGTTTCCCAGGGGGACAAACATCGGTCCTATACCCCAGTATAGGAATATATATTTATATATATATGTCTATATGGGGCTATATCGTACTTTTTCAAAAATTTCACCGATTCGCACGGGGACACTTCCTATCGTGTTCTACATGACGAGACGAGTAAAACGAGGCCCCACAACCCTACCGCAAATGTATAGAAGTACGTTTCCCAGGGGGGACAAACATCGGTCCTATACCCTAGTATGGGACTATATGAGGCTCGGTGACTTTTTTCAAAAATTTCACCGTTTCGCTCCGGGACACTTCTTATCATGTTTGTTTTGACGAGACTAAGAAAACGACCTATACCGCAAATGTGGAGAAGTAGGTTTCCCAGGATGGTCCTATACCTCCCATACCCCATATAGGCATTTTCCCGTAATTTAGAATAAAGTCCGTATTCCGTATTTTTTCAGGAAATTTTTTACATACACCCACCCTGGAACTAGGGGAGATAACTCTATTGACAGGCGAGCCCCGTTAAGCCCGGCGACCTATATACCACCCATACCCCATATAGGCATTTTCCCAGGTTTTTCGATAAAGTCCGTTTTCCGTTTTTTTGTTTTTTTCAGGAAAAATTTTACATGCACCCACCCCATTGCCTGAAGGCCTCTTCACCTAGGCTTCACTTTGATACCTCACTCGACCCCATTGGACCATTAGGGGCTCCCCTAGCTCCAACACGGCTATTTGCATACCCTTGGGCCACCGCGCATGCGCAGAATGCCGCTATTTCAACCCCACACTCAGTCCATTAGATGCCCCTTCATGAATGCTTCACATTGATACCTCTCTCGACCCCATCGGTCCACTAGGGGCTCCCCTAGCTCCAAAAAGGCTATTTTCATACCCTTCGGCCACCGCGCATGCGCAGAAGGCCGATATTTCAACCCCACACCCAGTCCATCAGATGCCCCTTCACATAAGCTTCACTTTGATACCTTACTCGACCCCATTGGTCCATTAGGGGCTCCCCTAGCTCCAACACGTCTATTTCCATACCCTTGGGCCACCGCGCATGCGCAGAATGACCCTAATTCAACCCCACACCCGGCCCATCAGATGCCCCTTCACGAATGCTTCACATCGATACCTCACTCGACCCCATTGGTCCATTAGGGGCTCCCCTAGCTCCAAAACGTTTATTTCCATACCCTTGGGCCACCGCGCATGCGCAGAATGCCGATAGTTCAACCCCGCGCCCAGCCCATCAGATGCCCCTTCACATAAGCTTCACCTTGATACCTCACTCGATCCCATTGGACCATTAGGGACTCCCCTACATCCCAAAACGGCTATTTTCATACCCTTCGGCCACCGCGCATGCGCAGAAGGCCGATATGTCAACCCCACACCCAGCCCATTAGATACCCCTTCACATAAGCTTCACTTTGATACCTCACTCGACCCCATCGGACCATTTTATCTAGGGACTACTTTTTCTCCGCGGAAGCTTTTTCCCCGAGACCGAATCACCGCCAAAACCGCGGCCAAACCGCATCACCGCGGATGAATACATCCTGAATACATCCCCTGCAGCAATTGGAACTCTCCTGGATTGGAGGTAGCTTTTGGTCTTTCTGCCGGAACTATATTGCATTTGACCTCTGTGACCCTCCCGTGACCTCCCTAATATGCAAATTTCTGAGGTCAATGTGACTCCATTGACGCTTTGTATACTACTGTTGCAGCATTTCTGTTCTTCATTCACTACATAGTACTGTTCACACGCCCTATGATATGTACTTTTGTTGCTATCATTATGCAAGTTTTGTTGTTAAAAAAATAAAACTGAACGTTGAACTTTATTTATGGCCTACTCGTTTGAAGCAGCAGACATAAATTTAGTTGACCTTGATTCTGCATTGAAGATCAACCATTGAAACGCGGAAAACAACGAATTACGTCAATTATACCATATTTTCGCCTGCATGTTGTCTGATCGTACTATTCTTGTTTATCTGATGATGCTAAACAATAACGATCTTGTGATCTTTGGGTTAGGTCATAAATTTTCTGAAGATGTACCATTTTGCCTGTCAGGGAACTGTCAGTGACGTCATGGGAATTATATCTTGCGTGGCGTGTGTACCATTTAAACTGATGGTTTTCTATTGAAACGTGCTTCGAATGAAAAGAATAAACAGTTTTTAGAATATCTGACGTAAATCAGAGACTCGCAGGGAAATATTTGCTGGTCGGGGATTAAGGCTTCCGCGAGAGTGATTGGGCTTCGGAGCCATGCGTATTAAACCGTTCCGGCGCGTCACATCTGGAGATTCATAGGAAATTCATGTTGTCGTCCCCCGAGCGTAGAATCAGTCCCCTTCGTAGATTTCCGCTCGGGAGTTCCGAATGGATATGGTGAAGGAACACAACACCGCCAAGGAACATAATCTTGTCGAGATGTGGGCAATTGCATCTTGTCCATGCGAATATCCAACCTCCCCACAGCGCATGCTCCATTTCGCAGGCTCCAATAACATCCCTGCCTCCAATAGCGGAAGTTGACCTTTACTACGTTGCTATGACGAATAGGGGAAACCAACCAACGCACGGTTCAGTTTGAATCCGACCAAACGACTCCTTTAGTATTGCACATGAGCGAACTACTTTTCATATGCTCTGTCCAGATAAACAGGGAAAATTATCTCCAGAAAATTCTTTTTAACGCTAGGTCAACGGAGGTATTATGCAGACTTGAAAAGTAATCAAAATTTTCGTTAAACATCTATTTTACTATATATGATGTCACTTACGGCGATGTGCGCGAAGGCCCCGAATACGGTCCAAAAATCTGACTGGTGGCTGGGGTGTTATTAGACCCCCAGCGAGGTGGTTGGCGAATATCGCCGAATGAAATTCACAATTATTGAAAAATAAATTGTTTGACAATATATAAAATGTATATATGAAATTTGCATTGTTTGTAATAAAGTTTAGGAAAGTATATTTTTTTACCAATGATTTACGTCTTTACTCGTGGGTGCCTTTCAAAACCTCAAATTGTAATTGTTGCTGACGAAAGTTGCTAAAGACCATGAGACTGGATGGGTACCGTACTAGTCTAGGTAAGATAGAGAAATGGTACCGGTAAAAATGCTAAAACAAATTGTATTTCATGATTTATACATTAACACTTATATTCATTGAACTGCTAAATCGTTTCTATCTACCGTTCAATGTTCCACCCCCAACCCTAGCCCGAAAACATCGGCTAAGGTCGTAAGGAGTCTATTTTTTTTGGTTGTTGTTGCTGACCCCTTAGCCCGAATCACTTATACAGACCAAAACGATCTTGGTAGACTGGAACAGTGGGCTGAGGAGTGGCAGATAAAGTTCCATCCTGATAAATGTAATTTAATGCGAGTTGGGGCCCCAGCTAATGCTTTCGAGTATAAATATAATATGAAATAAATAAAATTTAAAGTAGGCCGACCATCGAATTACCAAAGCAATACACTCAGGCCTACTTTAAATTACATTTATTACATATTACAGGTGATGCTATATTTATTAAAACAAATCAGACTGATTGGTAAAAATATACGATTTTAGGTAACACCTATACAGAGTCAAACTTACAAATGTAGCCTATATGACACTGAGCATGACTCTACAAACAGCTACCTCTCGGCTGACATCATATACCATAAGATTTTACCTGTATTATTTGGGACCCTGGGCAGACTATATGATAACAAGTGGTCTAGCTAGCACTGCACTGATTGGTTAAATTCGAGCCTCCATTAAATGCACTGGGATTGGTTTAGAGCGGAGACGTTCTCCTTATGTCAGAATTTGCTCCAATGCAATCTGATGTACGAGAATGAAGCGAGGATAGCCCGGTGATATCATATTGTACATGTTGGTGCTGATATAGTCCGGCTGTTGTCCACACACACTTTCATGGGGAGAAACCACACCTGTTCAGTGTTGAAAGAACCTGGTACACAGGCCCAGTAAGGGTCAGACGAATAGGTTATCACAACTGGCACTATTCTATATGTCTTGCAATGTCCCTGCACATTGTCCTTTGGATGTCATCCAAATTTTAATAGAATTAATCAGTTTCATCAATGACATTATTTTAAAAGTGGCACCGTGTGTGTCTTTCCATGGTATGGTGGCCTGAGCACCATACGTATGCTATAAGTGTTGACAACAGCCTCTAATGATAAGAAATTCAGATATACTGACAAACCCACCATTTTATATGCCCGTCAAAATAAGAGGTTGTAAATTACAATCACAATTTCTGTCCGTCATGTCTGTTCATATGTTAGCTATTGTTAGTTGCGATATCTCCAGTTCCAGGTAATCAGGGAAGTGATGTTATGGTGAATGGTAATGGGCTGCCTAGAGGTTCCGCAAACTTGATTTGACAGTGTTTAAGGAGAACCACACTCTAATTAAAATTAAATCCTATCTGCTTCCTCATTTGGATATGTATATAGCGACACCTATAGCGACATATACGATTGGGGAGCATTGATAAGATATTAATTTATCAAGACTGGGAGAACCAAATCTGCGTAACCTAAACAAAAACTTAACCCCCAAAAAATATGGTATTTTAAATGGGTTACCATGGAATAAATTACATCACACCTCTGGTTTAGGGATTGGTAACAAACTTTGAGTGTACCTTATCAATGGGGCAAAGAGGAACCCTATTCATGTTGAGGTGAATGGTCCAGGTGGCTGTGTCTGAAAATCAGTACATCATTAAAAATTGTTATGTTTATAGATGTTGATTGCTATGACGAAGAAGGAGCCTAATGATTTTTACTCATCGGCCAATTCTGATCTATTATTACAGTGACATACCTACTTCACATTTTATTTATTACATATTGCAAAATAATGTAATAATATTAGGAATGACCCACAGATTCAGATTTCAAATGTAAACTATATGACACTGAGCACGATTCAGTTTCTTTCAGATAATGTACAAAAATTGACCTTGACAAGTCGTGTGTGCATGCCAAAGTGATAATAGTAGATATGGTTCTTCATTTTGGTTTCACCTGTGTATCAGAATTTGGCTATACATTTAACACATCACACTGTGACTAACATCACAGGACCTACGAAGTAGGAATTAAGAGGTTTATAGGTCACCTAAGTACCTTGATTTTCATCAAAAGTAGGTCAGAACTTGCTGGTAACAGTCCCCTAATGCACGTTCATGCCGAAAATCAAGGTTCTAATGTCAACGGTTCTCCTTATTTTACCGGAGAAAGGATTTGGATGGACTAACTCACTGACTGACTCACTCATTACCGGACAATTTGCAAATGAGAGACTACTTCGTAGGAATAGAACCAAAAGAACCAAGATTTCGAAGAGTTCAGGGATGTGTATTGTGTACCTCGAACGTTGATATTCAATTCGCTGTGTGTTGTCTGCGATTTCTTGAATTCCTGGAAATACAGTGGTACAAACGTTTGGTTATACTTTACCCATGGGAAATTAAAAGCCTATTCATTCTGAGGTGAAACGGTGACGGCAACTGTTACATTTAACATCTAGAGGGTTGGAGGGAAAGCATTCAGAAAGTGTTGTTTCACCACTTTTAAGTGTTGGATGCAACAGTTTAAAATGTTGCATTTAACACTAAGTCAATGTATAAATAAAATGGAGAAGTATTCGATTTAGAATATTCTACGGAGAAAATATTGCTACTGAATTTACAGTGAAGTTAGTATTACCACTGAATGAGGATGTGATATTTTTTTTATTTTATCAATTTAATTTTATTCCAGCCTGAAGAGGCCCAAAGGAGTGAAATTCATTTATATCAGGCAAATACATGTTTTGTCGATTGAAAGTAAAATGGCCAAATAAAAGATGGGACATCCTTAGAATGACATCTAACCATGACTGTGGTGGAATTACATTTTGGTTAAAAAATTTCGTGGAATTCATCTTGATGAACCGAAAGGTTTGTTAAAAATTCATTCTTGAAATACCGGTACTCCCTAAAAAACTTGAGTGAACTGTTCCACTCAAGTTTGGGTGAAATGAACCTGTTCACTTAGACTTGAGTTACTTTTCACTCAACTTGAGTGGGATCAATTTCCACTCCTATGCTTGAGTAAATGTCACTCAAGTTGAGTGCATTTAACTCAAGTTGAGTGGAAAGTAACTCAAGTTGATTGAAAATCTCACTCAAGTATTGAGTGGGATCAATTTCCACGCTTACTTGAGTGAAATTTCACTCGACTTTTTTTAGTGTAGATTGGTGAGATATAACTTTAATCAAGTAGGATATATTTCAAGAATGTTATGAAACTTATTGATGTTCTACAAATTGTTTTTGTATACGCTACCTTGCAGATCAGCGAAGACTATTATTTACTGTTTACAGTCATGACAGGGTAGGCCTAATGTTTTTGTGACTGCATTTCCCCTTCAGGCATTTTCGCCTGTGGATATTTCCGCCTTCCCATATATTTTCGTACTATGACTGTACAAATCTGTAATAATGTGTAAATATTGACAACAATTTGGGGATTTTTTTTCTTCTTGTTTTCAATTAGCTTTTTAAGCATTATTAAAAAATTTGTAACAAAGTTAAAATAAAAAAACTAATTTAATGATCATATTTCTATTTGTATTACTTCCAATTAATGACTGAGAATATTTCTTGGTTTCAAATGAAGACAAAATAGACATTGTTGGATATTTTGTGGCAAATATAATAATATTCAGTTTCTAAAATGTAATCAATTTAAATAATTACTTGAATCAGCACATTTGTTGCTTAATTTTTTATTATTTTTTTTGTCAAACTTTTATTCTGTATTCCTCTTACACTTAACACCCCCAAGGTCCAGGATCCCTGGGGAGTGGGGCTTATTAAAGTAATTTCTATCCCTATGTAAAAGCTATTGTTTACTTATTTTCATCCCGAGTTAGCCTGCTGTTTGAGTAGAATAAATTAGTGCTTGACGCAAGGAAATTCATTGTTCACTTTAGCTTTAGAACCACTGATTAAAATCAGTGCTTGACGTAAGGAAATTCGTTGTTCACATCTTTAGAACCACTGATTAAAATACCATTGAACCATACTTGCACCTTTGTTGACTTATTATAGAAATAAGAAGAAAGAAAGCTCCAATTTCTTTTGTTAATATTTCAACTTTGTTACACGTTACATTTGTATGAAGTCATGAAAGGAAGTCGAAAGGAAATATCCGCTTCGAGATTCTGTTTTAGGCGGAGCTAAACGTGAAATGAATTACGTTGTTACATGACTGAGGTACTTGTGTAAATGTTATTAGCCCTTGGAACAAACCAAAACACAATTTATCACTAGAAATGCAACAAAAAGCGAACACTTGCGTGTGGCAGGACATAACCAATTCAAGGGCCGTAACTCATGAACGTTTCTTTGTAGTCATGGTTGCGCTTAGTGCCCGGATGTGCTTCGTTGACAACAGAAAGGCTTTTGCTCTTCCTAGGTTTTCAAGACAATACAAAATATGCGATGCAAATATTAATATATGCATATTAATGTTCACAGAATAATGTGAAAATAAATAGAATCATTCTGTCATATTTTGGCTTGTCAAAGTATCGTTTGATCGAGATGAGAAATATGTCCGCTTCGATTTCGGACATGCGCAATGCGAATTCGATGACTTTTACGCTGATTTCTTTAAATAAGCCCGATCCTAAGGCCGGCTGCGAAGGTCGGCGTTTGAAAATTCGAAAGACCCTTGCAGAAGGAGCAAAATATCACAGGTGTAAACATGAATGCAAATATTTATTTTCTCGTTTCACCGAGACGAGAAACATGTCAGCCGCCAGTCGATGACGTTTACGTTGACAACGCGTCGAACGACAAGCTCCGCCCACATTGAGGAAAAAGGTGGGTTCGTCAGTATGTTTGAATTGTTGTTGTTGTCTGGATTACTTACCAATAAGCCCGACCTAAGGCCGGCTTCGCCGGCCTATTAGGTCGGCCTATGATGCACAAAGGTGCAGAGGAGATAGAACTAAAATTAATGGACGTACAGAAAGACCTGGGAGTCCACATGGATAACAAGTTATCCTTTGATATTCACAGTGAAAAACAAGCTAACAAGGCTAACAGAATTCTAGGACTAATTCCACAGGGACTCGTAGTTGGTCGGTGCATTTTCCTTCTATATTAACAGGTAGACTTATCAGTAACTTCACAGAATTCCCAGCTTCAACGTGGTCTCCAAACTTCAATTCATTAGTTAAAACTTAATAACTCTTCGATCTATTCCTTTTAATTGCGTAAATCCATCAATCAAGACAGCTCAACTCCCGCTCTTCCAACGTTTATGTCCAAGAACTGGGAACGGTAGTCGAGTGCACGTGACTAGCAAGTGACCCGCCGATACGGGCTGAATTTGCTCTCGCGATGTCAATGGCTGAAATTACTACACGGAGTATTTCGTCCTTTGATATCTTCTTAGAAAAAATTACATTTCCTTCAAAGTTCAATGTAGTAATTTCGGCCATTGAAATCGCGCAAGCAAATTCAGCCCGTATCGGCGGGTCACTTGCTAGTCACGTGCATTCGACTACCGTTCCCAGTTCTATGACACAAACGTTGAAAGAGCGGGAGTTGAGCTGTCTTGATTGATGGATTTACGCAATTAAAAGGAATAGATCGAAGAGTTATTAAGTTTTAACTAATGAATTGAAGTTTGGAGACCACGTTGAGGTAAGAAATAAGGACGGATAAAGTTTTATTGAATCTGTGAGTTGCCGTTTTGGTCGGGGGGTTTGGCGGGAAAACCGTGGTTTCTACTGATACCCCTTGTTATTATAGAGTAGGAGGAGAGTATATATAAATATTAATATCAAAATTAATAACCGACCAACCACGAGTCCCTGTGACTAATTCGTCGCTCATATACATATTTGGACCAGGCTTCACTGCTTAATCTGTATATTTCTTTGGTACGCCCACATCTAGAGTACGGTCATACTATCACCTCACCGCTGTTTAGAAAGAGTAGTATTACCCTGGAAAATGTTCAACGTAGGGCCACCAAACTGGTTCCAGGCTTAAGGAACAGATCATACGAGGAACGACTACAACAGTTAGATCTTCCCAGCTTGTATTATCGGAGAGCTAGGGGTGATATGATTGAGGTGTATAAGTACTTACATGGAATCTACACTGTCAGTGAGACGCCGTTTACCCTCGATTTAAATCGCAGGACGCGAGGAAACAGTTTGAAACTCAAAAAGGAATTTTCAAGAAAGTCAATTCGCAGCAACTTTTTCAGTGTGCGGGTATGTAATCTGTGGAATGCTCTGCCGGACGCAGTCGTTATCTCTGATACGCTCAACAAATTTAAGTCCAGTTACGATCGGCATATGAGAGTATATCGTTACACCCAACTGCCAGTCCACAATATGTTTTTGGCTCATACGCAAAAGTGACTAGTATTACACGTGAGGATCTCTACGACCTGCAACAGGCTATTTAGCCTATCCAGCAGAAGAGGATGTATGTATGTATGTATGACCGAAAAGGAAAAAATAAATAAGATGTCAGTCGCTCGAGATCTTTAACTGCACACGGCGTGGGGAATTGAGACAGAGGCACAAAAAGCATTTTATCGAATAAATAATATGATTTGGCATCTCCAGCACTATGACAACCACCTAATGACTCTAGGGTGTTTACATCACATGACTTAAGCAGGGGACATGCCGCGAACGACGACATTTCACACAGTCAGTGCAATACAAAGGCAAAGTTTGCAGTGTTCGTACACAATAATTATATCAATATAAAGCTTATTCATTCGGTTTTTTATGTGCGAAGTTTAGTGAAAATGTAAGGGTTATTGATTCTGAAATGGACGATTTAATCTCGGAAAGTCGAGTCGAAAACAGCGCTCGCCACGATGGCACATGGATTTTTGTGATTTTCGCGAAATCGCACATGAAATATATCATAAAACCCGGCTGCCAGAACTTACAGGCAGACATGAAATGTTGTTCTAATCAGAATCAGTAGGTCCCAAATAGACTGAAACCGAATGTGCATTTTAAAGAAAATATCCGCATTTGACTGAAATTTTCGAAAAAAAACACACAAAAACGTTGGATTTTACGCTGTAAATCAATAAAATCGAGTTGTATAAATTTGCACAAATAGCTGTGAATCACGGAAGTATGTACAAAGAAAAATAGGTAACTTACTATGCTTATCCATCTGGAAAACCGAGCCGGCTTTTCAATCGAAAACTGGCACCACATGTCGAAAACGACAGTGTGACGCAGGTTTGTTGCAGCGCGCATTCAAGTGAAAGTTTGAACACGACGGATTTTATAGATTGGAAATATCCCTGGGCACTGTCGCTGTTCTGTATGACAGACATGTATAATGACTGAATTGATAAACAACATATCCCATATTCATGATATCCGTTTGATTGAAGTTTGTAGATAGAATATTAACGAAATAAACGGGTTTTTGATGGCAAAATTTGCGAGAAAAACATTTGGAACGGCAACTTGGCGCAATTTGGATCCATAAACTTCCCTTTCAGAGAAACGAATGATACAGATTCAAAAAATTCAGTTATTTTCGAGTGAAATGGGTACTTGACTGTACCTGATTTCATCCATGATAGACTGTGTCTTTAATTTCCGCAAAGAGTACTCTCGACCAACGTCGTCAAAACAAGCAGGTTTGTTGCAGCGAGCATGAACCTTGAACACCACGTGGTCAAGCACATATCACATGTCAAGGTCATTCTACACCAACGTGATAACGTGCACTTTCTGATTTAAAATAATAGGCAAGTACTCACAGGATATCCATTATCTCCTTGCAATTTCCATAAAATCTCTAAAAAAAAGACTGAAATCATTGTCACAGACAGCAATGCGTTCCCGCTCGTAGCTTGGGTAGGCCTACGGCTGCCATATAAGATTAACATTAGGAAAATACAGATAGCATAGGGCATAAAAAAAAACACCGTCTGATTTTTAGATATTATGCCTAGTTCACAGAACATACTGAAGTTTCAGAAATTTTCGCAGTACAAAAATCAATATTAAGAAAAACGAGCGGCAGACAATATAGCAATCCGTATCCCAGCACGAAAGAAATATAATAAACATGTGCTTCAAAGTGAAACGTATCGACTGATTCCACTGTTTCTACGTAAGTTTAGTGCCATACTTGTATTTACCAAGGAAGAAATGAGTTTGAATTCAGCCTAATTTTCTGGGGGGGTTTTTTTGTAAACTTTTGTTCCATGTCACAGGGACGGCGGAATTTTCAGCAAAAAAAAAACAACCTGAACTCCGTTCTGAACAAGTACAACAAACCAGTGTTAGTGACATGGTGAAGGCTTGATGAACATTTCCATTGAAATTATATATTTAAATTATTTATGCTTTCGAACATCGATCATTTGTTTGATGGCGAATAAAAACAATGTGGTGAGAAACAACAAAACCGGTAAAACAAATTCACTTTACACAGGCGAAGAGTTTTTGTTTTATTACCGCCTACAAAACGTTTTCGGCCATCTAAAACCCCTGGAACTTCCGGGGTCTAGGCGGCCCCTGGACCTCTCACCTATATTGGTGCTGTGATAGTGGGTTCTCAAATCACAAATTGCTTCCGTCGTGCCTGGATCAAGCCTCTGAACACGAGCCTTTGTTGTCATTTCACATTACTGTTGTATCACTTGCTGCTGTGTATTCTACCACTCTTTGGTGTTTCAATTTCGAATCAACATAAAACAACTTAATTTTAGCATCGTGAAATAGTGTCACTGGCACGATATTGTTTTTATCTGACTGCTTGAAGTTTGTGACCAATATTTCCTTTAATTGGAGAACACAGTCGATGCGACGTTTTCTGGGCCACTATAAACCCGGTGTAGGCCTACTAAATTAATATAAATAGATTTATTATTTACTAAGTTATATATTAAAGATTTACTGTACAATAGTAATCATTGTTGGCGAGTAATCGACCCTGATTAATAATTAATGCATGGAAGAAATAGTATATCAGAATTAACATTTATACAAAATGATAATTAATATTCCATCATCTTCTGGTAGATTCATATTAATAGTAGTGGTTAAGATATTGAGCAGTTTTCCATTCTTCAGGGGAGCATACTATTTATCATCTTCGCTTACCCAAGTCTAACACTATACGTGTTGACGGAACGTTGGTGTAGTATTTAACTGGAAAATGTGAAGATGACTATTTATGGTATAAAAATGATGGCGTCCTGGACGGCAGCCACATACCCCTTGTCAAATAGGAATGTATATGAACATTAGATTTACGAAGTGCGAAAATGCAGTTTTACCTATTTCTTTCAAAGTACATTCGGTGCTATAATTGTCAAACAAAATAGTTTTTTCGATTATTGATGTGGAAATTCTAATATGGACGATGGCTGAATATTGACTGTCGGATCTGACACTTGCTAAGTCAACCAAGACTATGGAGAGGAGCTCAAGAGGAACAGAAGTCTGGAGCAAGCAGATCTGAAATAAACATACGGTACTAGAAACTACAAGACGATTGGTGAAGTAAATGTGCAGTTATACGTTATTCATGACCAGTTGACCGCGACAAAAAGGAACATGAATAAGCAACTGAAGTGAATAAGAGACTCGGCAATCAGCCAGCAGTTTGAAAAATTGGTGGAAATGAAATACAGAAAGAATGATGAGGAAAAAACAAAGCAGGAACGTTAGGACACAGTACAGAAACTACAGGTCGAATGAGAAAGATCTACACCAGAATATTGGAGCAATACTGGAGAAAATCAGGAAGATGATTAACGAGTACTGCAGAAAAGGGTCGAAATGCTGAAAGTGAAAGTTGGAGAACAGAATGAAAAGCCATTGTTTGAAATAGAAATGAACATTTAGGAGTTTAGTTCCTGGAAAACGAGAGCAAGATTTTACAAGAAGTGAATTGATATAATTTTAGGATTCATATGCGAATTATAGTCGTATAACTGATGATTAATATGAACGTTTGAAGATGGCATTAGACAGGTTGTGAAGGAACTTTTATTATATCTCTGAATGTGAGCATGGATCATAATAAAGTTCTGTTATCACATTATCTCGGATGTTCAACTTGGTGAATCAATCATCAGACCCAAGCACAAGCGCATTTGCCAGGCTGGTGGGAATGGACGGTATAGATGAATATACGTATATTTTCAAAGAGTTAAATTAAAGTTAATAAAATAAGTTCCTTTTCGAATACATTGTTTTTTTCAAAAGAAAATCCTCATCTTTTACTCATTCCCATTGATGTCAGATCGAGTTTTTAATTTTCCACTATACCCTGACCTCTGTGACGTACTCTTGTTGGTGTGAATTGCGCCAAACATTGACACAGTGTTATAAATAATTTGATTCCTCGCCATTAAACTAAACATGAATGTAATAACATTGAGAAAATGAAACCATATCAAATTAATATGGATCTAAACTCGTTACTTGGTTGTTCGTGTGAAGTCAACTAGCTACCTGGATGGTTAGTGATGGGGGCCATTTGTGGACGCCACAAACAATATCTTGTGAGTTGTGCCCAACATGGGCTGCATTAATTAGATTCATCTCCATTCAATGATGAATATAAATAACATTGAGAAATAAAACTGCAGGCAGATAATATGTTCCATCTTGCTTTGTTGGTGTGGTTGCTCAACATTGTGTTATTTGTCCCTTTAATTGTTTCATCTCCATATGATATCTACTAAACCGTATCAAATAGGCCTGATCTTGATTATTCTTGTTTATGTGGACAGAACGGTTGCTGGTGTGAGTTGTACCCAGGAAGACATTATTGAAGATCTTCATTAAACATTCAGAGAAAATATTATCAAATAAGAGAGATTTTCTGCATTTACTTTTACAGCACAGTTGTTGGTGGGATCATACCACTTTTAGATGGTGATGGCGTTGATTGTGGACATCGCTTCAGCCAGCACCATGAAGTTACATCAATTCACCTCCATATTCCTTCTATGGTGTCGTCTTCATATTATGTTATATAACACACCTTTCCGTTCTGTTTTTCTTATTAATATTCATCTAGCAGTTTCATTTGATTGCTTTGTTCTTCTCTTATTGGCATTCAACTGACCTACAATTCAAACATATGTTTCATATTGCTTTGGATAGTTGTGCCAGCCCTCTGTACATGTCATTTGACAAATACAATTGTTTGTTTATTGTCTTGGTGGGAAATTTACCACACTATGTCGGGCATTACAGTTTAGTCTAACTTTCTGTGTATTACCGTATTGCATTCACCATGTTTA
>JAVTVY010038433.1:0-16339 GCA_036873755.1 Hanleya hanleyi | reverse complement strand
AGATGTAGCTCTACGGGTGTAGTCCGTGATACATACTATTCTGATTGGTTATGTGGCTCCTATAGAGATAGTACCTTATCGACAATGGGGACTACTTGTTCCAAAGCCGTCCATAGATCGGGGTCCAGGGTAAAACCACCATCGTTCAGACAGAGGAGTCGAGCGAAAAAGGGACCGCAGAAAATGTAGATGTCGTCACACAGGTGAATGCTATCACCGTGCAGGTCACCCAACAACACCCGTTTCAAGGTAGTCCATCCTTCCGGTGACAAAGAGACGTGCGCTTTCGGTTCAGGCGTACACCAACACCTAAGTCCGCTATTGATGAGGTCCACTCGTTTGGGGTACAACAATAGGGTGCAGCCAGGTGTAAGCCTCCGGGTAGCCACAGTCCCTTCTTTCACCTCGGGGTGTAGTAAGTCATCCACCTCGGGGAGTAAATCTTTCAGTGCCATCCATAAGGGTGGACAGAGTGTGATATAGGTACCTCCACTCTGTTCCAACCGGGGAAAAAGGGAATCCTCTCCAGCAGTGCGTATGTGCACGCCGACTTCCACGTGCATGAAATCCCTTTCGGAGTGTTTTCCCTGTAACAATCGTGTCAATAGAGTCCAACCTGATAGCGATAACGAAATCTTCACCTTCTGCGGTGCGTCTTGGACCAGCTCCAGGTGATCGTCATTGACGATGAGATAGACGTCGGACGTCAGTTGGAATAACGCAAGCTCTGTTCCGCTCGCTGCCATGGTGGAGAATGAAAAGCGAACGGTTAGAGAGGTGGCTTTATAGTGTACCTGTTGGGTAGGGTTTTATACACCGTGTGAGTCATGGGCACTTGTTATACTCGCTTTCGCCATAAGGTCAATAAGGTTAGAAATACGCTTTTTTCTACTACGCCCTGTGACGGCACTTCGTGAATGGGCGTAACCTGTGAACATCATAGGAATGCATGTACTAACCTGTCTGTGGGGTTTTTCCACAATGTCGTTCACCTTCGTGTCTTTTCGGGTACGTCCGTGTCTTTTCGGTAAAGTCCGTGTCTTTTCGGTAAAGTCTGTGCTTTTCGGTAACGTCCGTGTGTTTTCGGTAACGTCCGTATCTTTTCGGGTATATATGAGGGTCTTGAGGGGGGCGACTGTATGTGACGTGTTGTACGTGGGTTTTTCGGCGACGTCCGTGTCTATCATCCGGGCAC
This sequence comes from Hanleya hanleyi, assembly GCA_036873755.1. Taxonomy (NCBI): domain Eukaryota; kingdom Metazoa; phylum Mollusca; class Polyplacophora; order Lepidopleurida; family Hanleyidae; genus Hanleya; species Hanleya hanleyi. The sequence goes on along the minus strand of JAVTVY010038433.1, from coordinate 15,144 downwards.
ATCACGTCTGCGCCTGCATTGGGGTATGCATGAGGGTCTTCATGGGCGCGCGCGCTGCGGATTCACCCACCCACTTCCGGATAACCCGAGCGCACCCCGGCATCAGATCACCCCCGCGCGCGCGCGCTGCGGCCGGGGCGGGCCGGGAAAACCCTTGGACGTTGAACATCCGGACGTCTAAGAGAACATTGGAACTCTTCTGGGTTTGGAGGTGAAACCCGGAAGTGACGTCACAACCCACGTGACCTGCGCAGCAGAATGGAAACGACACCCTAGTCTAGCCCCCTCACATAGGCTTCACATGAAACCTCACTCGATCCCGGGACCCTCGGTGGCCGAGTGATCTAAGGCGCTTCACTGGTGACCGCTAGCCTCACACCGCTGAACCGGCACGGGTTCGAGCCCAGCTTGTCCATGTGTGAAAGTTTGTCAGTTAATTGCCGAAGGGCGGTGGTTCTCTCCGGGTACTCCGGCTTCCTCCACCAACCAAACTGACTGTCACCATATGAGTGAAACAAACTTGAGTGTGACATAAAGCCAAACTCCCTCCCTCCTCCCTCACTCGATCCCATCGGCCCACTAGTGGCCCACCTAGACCCAAAAACGTCTATTTCCATACCCTTTGTCCACTGCGCATAGGCTTCACATTGATACCTCACTCGACCCCATCGGGCCATTAGTGGCCCACCTAGATCCCAAAACGTCCACCCCGTATGGACCTATACACCCATAGCCATGCAGTATAGGCCTATGGGCCTACCCAGGCCTCGGTGACTTTTTCCAAATATTTCACCGTTTCGCTCCGGGACCCTTCCCATCGTGTTCTAAATGACGAGACGTGAAAAACAAATCCAAGCAACCCATATCACAATGAACGTGTGTGAATGGGCCTATATACAGACCTCGGTGACTTTTCCCAAAAAAATCACCGATTCGCTCCGGGACCCTTCCCATTGTCATTTTCTTGGCGAGACGAGAAAAACGCGACCCCACAAGCCATAGTATAGCCCACGAAAAAAATTGACCATCCCCATACCCCATACAGGCATTTTCCCTTATATTGTATAATACAGACCCCTATTGTAGGGGTAAAGTCCGTATTCCGCTTTTTATAGTTTCGGGGGAAAATCCTAATTTTACATGCACCCACCCCATTGACTTGATAGGCAGGTCCCAATAAGCCCGAGGACCGATATTAGCCCTTTTGGCTAGGGTTGATAGGTGTTTTCCACTATTTTAGGGGTAAAGTCCGTGTTCCGCTTTTATATTTTCGGGAAAAAATCCTAATTTTACATGCACCCACCCCATTGACTTGATAGGCAGGTCCCAATAAGCCCGGGGACCGATATTAGCCCTTTTGACTAGGGTTGATAGGTGTTTTCCCCTATTTTAGGGGTAAAGTCCGTGTTCCGCTTTTTATAGTTTCGGGGAAAAATCCCAATTTTACATGCACCCACCCATGACTGGATGCCCCTTCAGGAATGCTTCACTTTGATACCTCACTCGACCCAATCGGACCATGCAGCGTATTTGAAGTCTGGGGACTACTTTTTCTCCACAGAAGCTTTTTCCCGCAACCGCATCACCACCAGACCGCATCACCGCGAAGGAATACACACGCCCGATTCACGCAAACCGGAAGTGACGTCACACATGACGTCACACTTCAGTACATGTCCTATCATGTTCAGTCATACGGGACTGGTGGCGCCCCCTGGCGGAAAAAGGGGAACCAAGAGTTACCTCCCTGGAAAACGGGGGCTGAAATGCTTAGACCCTACTACTGGCCAACCATCCAAGCCGCCACCAAGGCCGACGATTAGGACACACAAATTGTGTCTATAGGTGTCTGTTTCCGGAATTTCAGTTGTATCAAGACAAAATGTTGGGGTTACTTTTGTTTTCCGTTTTTGAATAACCATACAGTTTGATTTCAAGAGGTTTATATTCAGATGCCATGTCGAGACCATTTTGTAGACCTTCTGCAGTTTCCGATATTATCAGTAAATCGTCTGCCCATAACAGACGAGACAGTTTTTCATTTTCTAAAGTTACCGGGGCACATTTATCAGCACTAAAAGTCAAGTCCTCAATAAATAAATTGAACATTGTCGGGCTTAGTTTATCTCTTTGTTTGACACCTGTCTCTGATACAAAAGGGTCGGTAAGGCCATCACCTGTTTGTAGTGCAATGTTGTTGCTGTGATACATAGATTTCACAATATTATAAAACTTTTCACTTATACCGAGCCGGAGTAGTTTCAGAAGAAGGCCAACTCTCCATACAGAGACGAATGCCTTCTGAAAATCAATAAAACACATATATAGTTTCTTATTAAGCTTATGAACATATTTGTTGATGATAGTTTTGAGGATAAAATGGTTATCTGCAGTGCGTCTATTTTTCCTAAAGCCTGATTGATTATCTGAAAGAAGTTTATTGTCATCTATATATCGATTCAGTCTGTTATTAAGAATGCTGGAGAATAATTTACCTAGACAACTGGGAATTGTTATTCCTCTGTAGTTCTGTGGATCAAGTTTATCTCCCTTTTTATATAATGGCTGTATGTAGCCTTCAGTTCAACAGTCGGTTAATATTCCAGTATCATATACAGTGTTGAAAAGTTTAGCAAGGGGTGGCAGTATTATATCCTGTCCGTACATCAGCATTTCATAGGTTATACAATCAAGACCATGCACATGCTTTCCCAGATTTCAAACTTTTTAAAGCCTCTCGAATTTCTTTATTTGTAACATGGCCATCCAGAGTATCATTATGCCCGTTTTGATATCCGTTTTCCCGTGATTTTAATTCATCTAATATGATTTGAGAGTTATTGTCTGTATACGTCGTGGAGTCCATGTTTAATTCTTGAAAATGTGATAATAATTTTTCATGATAATAGGTCCATTTCATCCTTATTATGTCCAATCAATTTATCAACTAATTTCCAATATTCCTTTGGATTGTTGTTTTGTAGACTTTCTAGTTTTGCATAGATTGCATCAGTTATGGTTTTATCTTGTTTTTTCTTTCTTTTCAGTTTCTTTTTAATGGATAAAAGTTTTACTTGTGTTTCTTGGTCATAAGGAGATTTAGTTAGTTGCTTTGCTAGGGTTATAAACTGGTTTTGAAGCTGTTCGATTTCTTTAGAGTTACTTTGGGTTTGTTTCCTTTTCTTTGTTTTTCCACACGGACGACTGGGTGTAGGTGGAGAAAATGTGGATGCTGCTGCTGTCAACAATGCATTAATTGTTTGTACTGCGGTGTTGATACTGGTTTTGCTAGAGTCAATGCCAGATACCATAAAATCCTTTATTTTGTTTTGAGATGCGTTAGAAAGCAGTTCTTATTGGTAGCATGTAATATTTTCGGCTGTAATTTTATACTTAATAGGTAGAGGATTTAAAGTTATCATGTTCATATGTTCCATAGATTTGTTTTTCTTACACTTTAACAAAGTTGATATGAGACAATGAACAGAGTGCTGTGTTATTAATTTTACATTCATACTAACTACCTTATGGACTGTGGACAGGTTTGCAAGTATATAGTCACTTGCTAGTGGAGCAATATCGTGCATAAAACTAACCGAATTGCACTTCGAGGTAAAAGCATGAAACTTGGCATAATTGTAGCCAAAGATGTCCTGACCATTTTCCGATAAGGACCCACTCATTTTTTTCCAATATGGCCGCCAAGTTCAAGATGGCCGCCAATATAATGGTCAAATACAGCAATATGATAATAATACTGTTTATTGTTTTAGTCGAGGTCATGGAACTTGCAGCGATGCTTGTTATTAATGTTCTAGTCCGTTCTCAAGAAAGATCTGTAAAATTATTTTCCAAGGTGGCCGCCAAATTCAAAATGGCGGCCATGATAATGGTCAAATTAGTGGTAAATCTTCATACAATGCGTGAAGGATTATGTCTGTATTGTGCACTTAATGTAATGTGCTGAAGCCAAGCAAATAATTCCTGCTACGAATAAACTTTATCTTTCACAGTAAAATGACAGTCGTATTCAAGATGGCTGCCAAAAGAAACGCATTTTAATATGAAAAAACAGTCCAAGGACCACGTTCTGGATCTTGGAGCAACGTCGGTCCTCGAAAACATAGCAAGAATTCAAGCTTTCGTCCTCATCTTACGGTTTATACGTGTACACACACGCCCCACACACACACACGCGCGCACACACACACATACATGATTCAAGTGTGGACAGGCAGGACTTGGCGAGAACAACGTAGGGGAGTTCTTTTGTAGGGAAGGTTTATGAAAGTGGCGGTATACCGGAATTTTCGTCGAAACTGGTTGTGCTAAAAATAGATCGCCAGCTAGCGCACTATCGAAGCAAACGTTCTGACTCTTTCAACAGTCATTCGTTCAAACACTTACGCCACGATGTTCTCGTGTACCACTTTTAAAGTCCTTTACACGCTTGTACGACTTCCAACGCCATGAGCCTACCAGTCACGATGCTACTGCCCAGTACACCTGCGAGACCTGCGGGGATATATTTAATCGCCTGGATAGTTTATAGTGCCATGAACGGTTTCTCCATGAGAAATCTAGTCATCAATGTGGGGACTGTGGACACCGCTTCAGACTACACAGTGAGTTGAGATCTCACCAAAGTGTAATCCATGGACATGCACGCTTCAGGGTTGAGGAAGCCGTGGCATTTGACTCCATCCATGAGTCTACTTTCAAGGTCTTGTTGGGGAGTATACATGTTCGATCTGCAGGAATTCATTTAGTCGTAAGGATAATTTACGGTGGCATCAACGGTCGGTCCATAAGGCACCCACACATGAATGCCAGCATTGTGGTCGAGTCTTCAGACTCCACAGTCAGTTGAGCCCCATCAATCCGAAAGACATCCACGGTGTGTGTTCCATCCATGACTTATACTAATACTTATTCTCAGGGTCGGGTTCTGATTGGACAAGAACAGTCTGAGATCAACACAATCAACTTCTGATTTGAAAAGAGCAGCCCACTATGCGGCCAAGACACGGACAATAACATAAGTGAATTGTAAACACACCCATAGCGGCTCCCCCAGCGTGAGTGCGCTGTGATGGAGGGAATAATAGAATGATTGACCTGTAATCCTTGTTGTTGTTGTTCTCTTATTGGACTAACCAATCAGAATAGTACTTATCACGGATCCGTAGAGCTACGTATAAGCGCACATGTTTGACATCGCTGGAAAAACACGTCCCTCTGGACCCCACACCCCCATTCCAACTGTTGCAGAGCCATGACGGAGACCCATCCCTATGCCACTCGCATTTTACAGCATGTGCCCGTGGTTAACTCACTCATGGGTTACCGAGCAGTGGTTCGGTCCATGTTTGAAGGTGGCGACGACAACGAGGGACGATGCCAGATCCTGGAAGAGTTCATAGAAGAGTTCCTCGACAGAGTCGACTAGATGCCGAGGTGTGCTATCACTCACCACTACTGGACTATGAAAGCCATCCTTGATGCTCGGGCTATGGACCACGAGCGCTCACGCCGGAACCAGCAACGGCTCGTGGACTTCGCAATGGTCTTTGTTCTATTGCTCCGGACGCTGTGGCTATGACAGTTCTGTCTTACAGCAACAGAAAAGAACGACTTCAGAGCCTTCATGTCTTCCGAAAGAGAGACGGCTAACTAAGCACGATGCTCACACACACAAACACACGCAGGCACTCAGACATATACACACAGACGCATACACACATACACACAGACACATACACACACATACACAGGTACACACACACACTCACACAGATGCATACACACAGTCACAAACATGCACACACACATACACACGCACACACACCAACACACACACACACACACACACACACACACACACACACACACGCACACACTATGACTGACTATTCACATGCAGGACATGAGAGCTTCTGGACCTGGGCCTGGTAGAAGTCCGGGATGGTGGAACATTCGTGAACATCCTAGGGTACAGGGTGCACCACAGGAGCGTGCACCTGCATACGGCGACACACATACACACACAAAGACGCATACACACACATGCATACACACACACGCACACACACACGCACGCATACACACACACACACATACAGACGCACACGAATACACACACGCACATGCACGCACACACACACACCCACACGCATACACACACACACACACACACACACACACACACGAAAGCACACTCACACGCGTACACGCAAGCACACACACACACGCACACACACACGCACACACACGCGCGCATACTCTCATTGCGCCTTGTGCCGCTAGGTCAAAAGGGCTCGACATGCGCTTTTAAACTACTAATCCTTCCTTCACTCCCCTAAAATGCCCACTTTCGCTACTACTCGTACTGATGACGTCACCGATGACGTCACAGATGCTGTGGACATCTCTCAAATCGTGGTGTACATCCCGAGAGCTACAAGATGACACCCACACGACGCATTCGGACCAAGGATGGTCCATCCCTACCTCACATCCCTTTCTTTACCACCCCAAAATGCCCACTTTCGCTACTACACGTACTGATGACGTCACCAATGACGTCACAGATGACGCGAACATCCCTAAAATGGGGATGTACACCATGAAAGCTACAAGATGACACCTCCCACGATACAATCGGACCAAGGATGGTCCCTCTCTATCCCAAATACCTTCCTGCACTTTCCTAAAATGCCCACTTTCGCTACTACTCATGCTGATGACGTCACCAGTGACGCCACAGATGACGTGAACATCCCTCAAATCGGGATCACACCCAGAGAGCTACAACATGACACCCCACGCGGTCCATTCGGACCAATAGTGGTCCATCTCTACACCAGATACCTTCCTTCACTTCCCCAAAATGTCCACTTTCGCTACTACTCCTACTGATGACATCACCGATGACGTCACAGATGACGAGAACATCCCTCAAATCGGGGTCTACACTCCGAGAGCTACAAAATGACACCTCCCACGACACAATCGGACCAAGGATGGTCCCTCTACCCCAAATACCTTCCTGCACTTCCCTAAAATGCCCACTTTCGCTACTATTCGTACTGATGACGTCACCGATGACGTCACAGATGAAGCGAACATCCCTAAAATGGAGATGTACACCCCGAGAGCTACAAAATGACACCTCCCAGGACGCATTCGGACCAAGGATGGTCCCTCTCTACCCCAAACACACCTCCATGCACCCCCAAAATGGCCACTTTACTTACTACAACCAACTGCGCATGCGCAGATTGACGCGACTTGCATTGAAAAACACGCCATTCTGACTCTACCCCACACAAGCTTCACTTTGACACCTCCCACGACCCATTTGGACCCATAGTGGTCCATCTCTACCCCAAACACACCCCCACATACCCCCCAAAATGGCTGTTTTTTATACTACGGCCAGCCTGGGCATGAGCAGGCTATTGAACACGGACGAACCATTAGTCTAGTCGGATGTTCCTCCACGAGAGCTTCAAAATAAGACCTCATACGACACCATAGGACCATTAGGGACTCACCTAGACCCCAAAACGTCCACCCGGTATGGACCTATACCCCATAGCCATGCAGTATAGGCCTATGGGCCTACCCAGACCTCCGTGACTTTTTCCAAAAATTTCACCGCTTACCTCCGGGACCCCTCCCATCGTGTTCTAAATGAGGAGACGAGAAAAACAAGACCAAACAACCCATTCACTACAATATCTATGGAATATGTCGAGACCATTTTGTAGACCTTCTGCAGTTTCCGATATTATCAGTAAATCGTCTGCCCATAACAGACGAGACAGTTTTTCATTTTCTAAAGTTACCGGGGCACATTTATCAGCACTAAAAGTCAAGTCCTCAATAAATAAATTGAACATTGTCGGGTTTAGTTTATCTCTTTGTTTGACACCTGTCTCTGATACAAAAGGGTCGGTAAGGCCATCACCTGTTTGTAGTGCAATGTTGTTGCTGTGATACATAGATTTCACAATATTATAAAACTTTTCACTTATACCGAGCCGGAGTAGTTTCAGAAGAAGGCCAACTCTCCATACAGAGACGAATGCCTTCTGAAAATCAATAAAACACATATATAGTTTCTTATTAAGCTTATGAACATATTTGTTGATGATAGTTTTGAGGATAAAATGGTTATCTGCAGTGCGTCTATTTTTCCTAAAGCCTGATTGATTATCTGAAAGAAGTTTATTGTCATCTATATATCGATTCAGTCTGTTATTAAGAATGCTGGAGAATAATTTACCTAGGCAACTGGGAATTGTTATTCCTCTGTAGTTCTGTGGATCAAGTTTATCTCCCTTTTTATATAATGGCTTTATGTAGCCTTCAGTTCAACAGTCGGTTAATATTCCAGTATCATATATAGTGTTGAAAAGTTTAGCAAGGGGTGGCAGTATTATATCCTGTCGGTACATCAGCATTTCATTGGTTATACAATCAAGACCATGCACATGCTTTCCCAGATTTCAAACTTTTTAAAGCCTTTCGAATTTCTTTATTTGTAACATGGCCATCCGGAGTATCATTATGCCCGTTTTGATATCCGTTTTCCCGTGATTTTAATTCATCTAATATGATTTGAGAGTTATTGTCTGTAGCCTATACGTCGTGGAGTCCATGTTTAATTCTTGAAAATGTGATAATAATTTTTCATGATAATAGGTCCATTTCATCCTTATTATGTCCAATCAATTTATCAACTAATTTCCAATATTCCTTTGGATTGTTGTTTTGTAAACTTTCTAGTTTTGCATAGATTGCATCAGTTATGGTTTTATCTTGTTTTTTCTTTCTTTTCAGTTTCTTTTTAATGGATAAAAGTTTTACTTGTGTTTCTTGGTCATAAGGAGATTTAGTTAGTTGCTTTGCTAGGGTTATAAACTGGTTTTGAAGCTGTTCGATTTCTTTAGAGTTACTTTGGGTTTGTTTCCTTTTCTTTGTTTTTCCACACGGACGACTGGGTGTAGGTGGAGAAAGTTTGGATGCTGCTGCTGTCAGCAATGCATTAATTGTTTGTACTGCGGTGTTGATACTGGTTTTGCTAGAGTCAATGCCAGATACCATAAAATCCTTTATTTTGTTTTGAGATGCGTTAGAAAGTAGTTCTTATTGGTAGCATGTAATATTTTCGGCTGTAATTTTATACTTAATAGGTAGAGGATTAAAGTTATCATGTTTATATGTTCCATAGCTTTGTTTTTCTTACACTTTAAGGATGTCCGCTGGTGGTAAATCAAAGTAATTAACTTTTTGAATAATGTGTGTTGTTGCATTCATAATTGTGTAATATGACGAAAAACAAAGAAAAAAATATAGGTTGGTGTGCATTTTTTAGCTGTAGGCAACGTTAAGTGGACTGACCCATGCTCAATTCGATACCCCAGAAAACATAGGGAATAGCCCTAGTTTTGAAGCATATTCACGAAAAATTCATATAAATAGTATTTAACTTTTTCTTATATTCTAACTGTTTACAGCTAATCACAATGTCTATCAAAATTTATCAAATTGGATGGATGTTGCTGTGCAAAATTCTCGGCTAGAAGGCTTTTAAAGGAAATCCCCATCTCTTAACCCAGGAAAGGGAGATAACCCAAGAGAAAAAACAGGCAAAATGGCTGCCAAAGCCAAAAAACACCAGCGGACATCCTTAACAAAGTTGATATGGGACAATGAACAGAGTGCTGTGTTATTAATTTTACATTCATACTAACTACCTTATGGACTGTGGACAGGTTTGCAAGTATATAGTCACTTGCACTCCTACCTTGGTTTGTGAAACAAGTTAGTTTTCCAAGATAGTCTCCTGGTGTCCGACCATTAAGTATACGTATTCCTGAGGCAACACAGAGTTCGATAAGTGATCTACCATGGTGTCTTTGGTTATTACAATTATCCTGAGAGTGTCTCTAACGGGTCACAAAATCAGGGATATAATCATAAGGAAGTGGTATGAACTTGCCATTATCATGCACAATGCGATCATTCAGAACCGTATCATTAATGACCGTTCTAGCATTGGCATCCCCCATATGAAGGACCATTCCTTTTGAACTGAAGTTGGCAATTTCATTTTCTAACATTGTGAATTGACCATAGAAATATGTGGAGTCAATGAGAGGTATGTAGAAACAACAAAGATATAGGTCATTGTTCCAGCCAAATAATTTACCTGATAATTTAGCTTTATCCATAAAGTGTTATTATTTCCAGTGGGCATTTCCATTACATGGGAATGATACTTATCCTTATAGAGGACGAGCAGACCACCGGAGCCCCTACCACATGACTGTTTAGACATTTTGACACAGTGTTTAACATTTTTACAATAACCATTCAAATTCAATGTAACACCACCATTTTCAATGTTGGTCTTAGAACTATGGGTTTCTTGGAGACAGATGAAATCATGTGTGTCCAATGGCTGTTATACATCAGGTGATTTAAATTTATGTTCTAGACCATCAATGTTCCATGAAAGGAAAGACAACAGTCCACTGTAATTGTCAAGTAACCACATGATCGAGGTTCAGATAAGTAGTGTATAAAACTGATTACAGAGCCCCTTTTGACGAGTGCGCAGCATATTTTGTGGCGGAAGTGTGGCGGAACTTGGAGGTCACGGGAGGGTCACAGAGGTCAAGTGCAGTATAGTTCCGGCAGAAAGACCAAAAAGCTACCTCCAGCACAGGAGAGTTCCAAATTTGCATATCACGTGACCCAGGTCAAAGATGTATTCATCCGCGGTGATGCGTTCATGTCTGGCGGTGATTCGGTCGCGGGAAAAACCTTCCGCGGAGAAAAAGTAGTCCCTAGATAAAATGGTCCGATTGGGTCGAGTGAGGTATCAAAGTGAAGCTTATGTGAAGGGGCATCTAATGGGCTGGGTATGGGGTTGACATAGCGTTATTCTGCGCATGCGCGGTGGCCCAAGGATATGGAAATACTCGTTTTGAGATGTAGGGGAGCCCCTAGTGGACCGATGGGGTCGAGTGAGGTATCAAAGTGAAGCTTATGTGAGGGGGCATCTGATGGGGTGGGTGTGGGATTGAAATATCGGCATTGTGCGCATGCGCGGTGGCCCAAGGGTATGGAAATAGCCGTTTTGGAGCTAGGGGAGCCCCTAATGGTCGAATGGGGTCGAGTGAGGTATCAACGTGAAGCCTAGGTGAAGGGGTATTTGATGGCTGGGTGGGTGCATGTAAAATTTTTCCTGAAAAAAAATACGGAACACGGACTTTATCGAAAAACCTGGGAAAATGCCTATATGGGGTATGAGGGGTATATAGGTCGCCGGGCTTAACGGGGCTTGTCTATCAACAGAGTTATCTTCCCCTAGTTCCAGGGTGGGTGTATGTAAAAATTTTCCTGAAAAAATACGGAATACGGACTTTATCCTAAATTACGGGAAAATGCCTATGGGGTATGGGAGGTATAGGACCATCCTGGGAAACGTACTTCTATACATTTGCGGTAGGGTTGTGGGGTCTCGTTTTACTCGTCTCGTCATTTAGAACATGATAGGAAGTGTCCCAGTGCGAATCGGTGAAATTTTTGAAAAAAGTCACCGAGCCCCATATAGTCCCATACTGGGGTATAGGTTCAATGTTTATCCCCCTGGGAAACGTACTTCTATACATTTGCGGTAGGGTTGTGGGATCTCGTTTTACTCGTCTCGTCATTTAGAACATGATAGGAAGTGTCCCAGTGCGAATCGGTGAAATTTTTGAAAAAGTACGATATAGCCTCATATAGTCCCATACTGAGGGTATAGGATCAATGTTTGTCCCCTGGTAAACGTACTTCTATACATTTGCGGTAGGGTTGTGGGGTCTCGTTTTACTCGTCTCGTCATTTAGAACATGATAGGAAGTGTCCCCGTGCGAATCGGTGAAATTTTTGAAAAAAGTCACCGAGGCCTGGGAAACCAGGCCGCGGAGCCTACATGCGCATGGCTATGGTGTGCGCTTGAGCCCATACGGGATTGGGCATGTTGGAGTCTAGGTGAGTCCCTAATGGTCCAATGGGGTCGAGTGAGGTCTTGTTTTTGACGCTCTCGTGGAGGGGGGGAGCACTTGAGCTACACTAATGGTTTCGTCCGTGTTCAATAGTCTGCGAAAAGCCCGCAGTCTGGCCGTAGTATAGAAAACAGGCATTTTGGGTGCTATGTAGGGGTGTGTTTGGGTTAGAGATGAGCTAATCACGGTTCGAATGGGTCGTGTGAGGTGTCAAAGTGAAGCTTGTGTGGGGTAGAGTCAGAATGGTGTGTGTTTGAATGCATGTCGCGTTAATCTGCGCATGCGCAGTTGGTTGTAGTAAGTAAAGTGGCCATTTTGGGGCAGCGAAGGAAGTTATTTGGGGTCGAGATGGGCTAATCACGGTTCGAATGCGTCCTGAAAGGTGTCATCTTGTAGTTCTCGGGTGTACATTCCGATTTGAGGGATGTTCGCGTCATCTGTGACGTCATCGGTGACGTCATCGGTACGAGTAGTAGCGAAAGTGGCCATTTTCGGGCAGTACATGAAGGTTTTTGGGGTCGAGATGGGCTATTCACGGTTCGAATGCGTCCTGGAAGGTGTCATCTTGTAGTTCTCGGGGTGTACATTCCGATTTAAGGGATGTCCGCGTCATCTGTGACATCATCAGTGACGTCATCAGTACGAGTAGTAGCGAAAGGGGCATTTTGGGTGCTATGTAGGGTGTGTTTGGGGTAGAGAGGCACCATCCTTGGTTCGAATGGGTCGTGGAGGGTGTCAAAGTGAAGCTTGTGTGGGGTAGAGTCAGAATGGCGTGTTTTTGAATGCAAGTCACGTCAATCTGCGCATGCGCAGTTGGTTGTAGTAAGTAAAGTGGCCATTTTGGGGCAGTACATGAAGGTGTTGGGGTAGAGAGGGACCATCCTTGGTCCAAATGCATCGTGTGAGGTGTCATTTTGTTGCTCTCGGGGTGTTCATTCCGATTTGAGGGATGTTCGCGTCAGCTGTGACGTCATCTGTGACGTCATCGGTACGAGTAGTAGCGAAAGTGGACATTTTCGGGCAGTACATGAAGGTATTTGGGGTCGAGATGGGCTATTCACGGTTCGAATGCGTCCTGGAAGGTGTCATCTTGTAGTTCTCGGGGTGTACATTCCGATTTGAGGGATGTCCGCGTCATCTGTGACGTCATTGATGACGTCATCGGTACGAGTAGTAGCGAAAGTGGACATTTTCGGGCAGTACATGAAGGTATTTGGGGTCGAGATGGGCTATCCTTAGTCCGAATGCGTCGTGTGAGGTGTCATTTTGTAGTTCTCGGGGTGTTCATTCCGAGTTGAGGCATGTCCGCGTCAGCTGTGACGTCATTGTTGACGTCATCAGTACGAGTAGTAGCCAAAGTGGACATTTTCGGGCAGTACATGAAGGTATTTGGGGTCGAGATGGGCTATTCACGGTTCGAATGCGTCCTGGAAGGTGTCATCTTGTAGTTCTCGGGGTGTACATTCCGATTTGAGGGATATCCGCGTCATCTGTGACGTCATTGATGACGTCATCGGTACGAGTAGTAGCGAAAGTGGACATTTTGTGGGTGCGAGGGGGTGAGTTTGGTGTAGAGATAGACCATCCGCGGTGCGAATGCGTCGTGCGAGGTGTCATCTTGTAGCAACGCCCACCAACGCCATTCTTAATGCTTCAACGCCCAGGTGAAATAGCTCAGAAGCTCTGATATTCCATGGAATTGTCACTAATTCTTCGAAATGCAGTGACGCCAGTCGACGCCCGTCGTTACACCTTAACACTCTAACATAGCACCATGATATAGACCGGACAGAGAACAACAACAGCAACAACAACAATGATCACACATAAGAGAACAACAACAACAAGAAGTTTTTTTTCATATAGTTTATTCTCCCCAATGTTACATCATACCCACGTTGGGGGAGCCGCGTTGGGTATATTTACAATTCAAGAATATTCTTGTCCAATCAGAGGCCACCATTTGCATCTGTCATATTCGTTCCTGTCCGTTAGATGTATTCTCGGCTACTCTTGTCCAATCAGAAGTCGCCATTTCAGAAAGTTCCATCTTCGGCCATGTTCGCTCTGAACCGTTTGTTCTAATCGTCATCGGACAGGCCAGGATACCGTTGAGGAAACATATCCTCAGATAGTTGTTTGCGCATTCTGAGTATCTATCAGTGCATGGGTGAATACTTTCATCCGATGGGGGTGGTGGGTCAGTTTAACCACGAAGAACGTAACATTGGTGACCCTCTCCACTATCCACTTAGTTCATAGGCCCATTCTAAGGGATCCACAGTGTCCAGTTGGGTCAGCATCGTCTCTAGCGACGCCCGATTGGTGATTGTGAAAGGATGGTCGTACACTGGGTTGATGGCACTGGAATAGAAATAGCACAATTCACGCGTCATCTTATGGCATAAGATGTACCCAAATGCTACATTTAATGTGAAGGACGTAGGTTGGTCATTGAAGATGGCTTCCACGTAGCTGCGTAGACGGGCGAGGTCGGTCAGTCGGAAATTGTACAAGTCCAATATAGGGCGATGACGGTGGAAGCAGTGTCGGATCATGGACCAATGGCGACGATACATCTCACTCACTGGATGATCTTCGGGTAAGAGATCGCTGGGAACATCCACCGCATCTTCCAGAAAATGTTCGTTGTTGTCAGGCGTATGACTGGAAACAGTGATGCTAGGGACCGGCTGGATATCTAGGCTCTTCTGAGCTGTGGGTATAGGCGGGTTCTCCGTTATCGCATCACCAGTGGCATTCTCCTCCCCGGGTTCATCTTCAGTGGATCTGTCCCTCCTGGGTACCTCTTTAGTGGAAAGTTGTCCCTCATGCCGTGGTGATGCACCATGAATCAAACGCTCATGCCGTTTTAACTGACTGGGTCGTTTGAAGAGTTGACCACATTCCTCGCATGGACGCTTGGATGGCCCATGAATTGAACGTTCATGGCGCTGTAAATGACCTGGGCGCTGAAACGACGGTATAGGCCTACATATCGTACAGCTATACCGGGCGGTTCCATCGTGCTTGGTAGCCTCATGGCGGCGCAAGTCGTGCCGGCGAGTGAATGATTTCG